>CM046887.1:18102542-18353332 GCA_025688845.1 Cucumis hystrix | reverse complement strand
AAAACAGACTAGATGACAATTTGATTTTTTATTAAGTAAATTAAAAAGTCACTTTACCTTTAAATTTTTTATTGTCACCATTTTGGGCCATAGTAATTTTTCACTTTCTCAACTCATGTTATGCTATATGCATTTTTATCTAGATCCAATTTTTATGTGCAATTTTACTGAGCTTATTTTATATATGAGTTGTATTTATTTTAATTTTTAATTTATTTTACTTTATCACGACGATAACATCAGATATGTCAGTTATATTTTATTTTACTCAACGTCTCTTTCATATGTTTCAAGATTCCAATTTTTTTAAAAAAATAAAAATAGTGAAGGATGGGAGGAGGGATGCCAGAGATTTGAGAAAAAAAAATATTTTAGATTTATTCCAGGAATGTGTTGGTTATTTTTCTAAATTGGCATAAAAGAAAATAAATTAGGAAGATTTATTGGTTATTTAATATCATCAATTTGGATTTAGATTTTAATTATCCAAATACAGTAGTAGTTGATAATTAACCAAACCCTAACAACAAACAATCATTCCTCTAAACCATCAAAGATTAAATACTAATTATAATTTTTAAAAACTGCTTAAAACAATAATCATTTATAAAATGGATAATTCTCCAACCTCTTCTCCTAATCGCGCTAACGGAAAAAAGCCACCAAACCATCCTTACCATCCAAAGTACATCATAATATTACATTGACACTTTTTGGTTTGTGATGAAAAAGTTAGTTATTTGTAATTGGTAAAGACTAAAGTAACAAGACAAGAATAATAAAATATAATTCTATTTTTAAAAAACCAATAAAAAGGTTTATTGAAACTACACAGTTAATCAACAAGTCAAACCAACAAATCATACTATATTTGATAAATGTAGAGAAGGTGGTATAAAGTATGGATTTGTGTTAATATCTGAATTTAAAGAGACAATCCGTCAAAGTATCTCAGCAATTAACAATAATTGAAGTTATTTGTAGAAAGTTATAAATTATATTAATGACAGGATACTAATGTTCATGATACTTTATATTATGTAATTAATAATTGTAGTATAAGATAAATATGTGAACGATGTAATTCTAAACTAGGGAAGAGGGATGGTGAAACCAAATTAATTGGAATAGTAAATAAATAAATAAATAAATATTGGGTGAATGAATGCAAAAAGCGGTGGGAATTGAATTGGTTCGTCACCACGTCGCGCATTTGTAAAGTGTGGCATCTCTAGATTCTTGACATTTCTCTGCAGTCTGTTCAACTTCAAATTCCTATTATTTGATTTTGCTTCTCTCTCTCTCTCTCTCGAATGTGAGATTTCTTTTCCCTCTTCTATTTTTGGTTTTCTTCCAGGATTACTCTTCTCTCCTTTTGCCTTTCATTCATATCTTCACCGACTATATGTAAGTTTCCATTTCTCCCGCTCTTTCTCTCTCTCTCTATGCTGTTTATGCGCGCTTCATAATCTATTCTCCTCTTTCCAGAATCTCTCTCTCATTGTTGTTCTTCATTTCATGGCGATCGCCGATACGCTTGAGAGTACTACCCCCTCGGATAGCTCTTTAAGCGACTTAGATGCCACACGCTTCCTTCGTCGGAGACCGACTTCTGTTACCACCGCTGTAACTGAGTCCGATACAATTTTCAGACCGGACATTCGTGGTACTCATACTTCGCCTCCGGATCATGCAGATGTTCATGGTTTATTGCCTGCCAAGAGCTTTCAGGAAGATAATGAACGAAATGACGCTGTTGAAAATCCGAATCTAATGGAAACGGAGAAGGTTTCTGGTGAAATGGCTGAGAGTCGAGGCGAAGCCAATTCTGATGTTTCTGCTGTGAAATTTGCTTATCGTCCTTCTGCTCCGGCTCATAGACGAGTGAAGGAAAGTCCTCTAAGCTCTGATGCGATATTCAGACAGGTAGTTGGTAATTCTTGTTTATTTTAGCTTCGGCTTTAATATAATTGTACTCACCATTACAATTGCACACACTCACACATATGTATCAGTTCTTCCGTTTAGCTATCATAAGTAGGCTTAAACAGTATAGCTGGAACCTGGAATCATTAAACAGCTATCTAAAGTCGATTTTCTGTTTCTACGTGAAATCATGCTTACGCCGACTGCTTTTCGGAGGAATTTTTCTGTGATGAGAACAACTTAACTTGCATTGTCATCGAGTATATCATACTCTCAAGAACTATGGACTTCTGGTTAACATGCCGTGTTATTTCTGGCCTAAGGTTTTAGATCTGATTTGATGGTTAATGAATATATATAATGCTGATAATTTTATTAACTTTAAATGACAGAGCCACGCAGGTTTGTTCAACCTCTGTATAGTAGTGCTTGTTGCGGTAAACAGTAGACTAATCATTGAGAATCTTATGAAGGTGTGCCTCCTCTGTTCATGTAAACTTGGCTCACAACAATTTAGAAGAAGTTAAATCCATTCAGTGGTCGTTTTTTTACGTATTTCTTCCATTTTTTTCATTTGGTCTATTCTGGAAGAGTAATATCTGTCTTCTCTTTTTCCCTCGTTTGGTTACTTTCTGCAGTATGGCTTGTTAATTCAAACCGGTTTTTGGTTTAGTTCAAGATCCTTACGAGACTGGCCACTTCTGATGTGTTGGTAAGTTCTCTATTGTTTCTTGTGCTACTAAATTAAGATGCATAAGCTATTACTGATTTATTGGTGTATGCATTTCAAATTATTATCTGATATTAGGCAATGCCTCGCTCTTGCAGCCTTTCTCTCCCTGTCTTCCCTCTTTCTGCCTTTCTTGTTGAGAAGTTAGCTTCACAGAAAGATATACCTGAGCCTGTACGTTTTCTTGGTTAACTCTATGGGAAATCTCTCTTCTTCTATTTCCTTTACGTTTTCAGGATAATAATTGTTTCTTTGGATGGATTCTGACTGTATATATGATAATTAGATGCTTAATGGCTGAAATTGTAATTGCAGGTTATTATTTTTCTTCATATCATTATAACCACTACTGCAGTTCTGTATCCAGTGTTTATGATTCTCAGGTCAGTTATGGTTTACTCTGCCCATTTAGGAACTCACTGGAAAAGATTATCAATTGAATGAGAACGATGTTAAGATAATTTCTCGTTTTATTTATATATTCTTACCTATGTCTTATATAAGTGAAGGGAGGGTTGATGTTATTATATATTTTTAACCTTGACTTAAGGCTTTAGAAGAGGTAATGAAACCGTGCTGACTTTGGCAAGATAGTTATGGATGTTTTATGCATAGTTATCTTGCAATGTTGTTTTCAGAAATCAGAACAGTGTGTAAAATCTGGTCTAATTTGCTTGACTAACAAATAGAGACAGCCTAGCTTCATTTAGCTACACAGTCTAGCTTCATAAAGTTTATTTATCATTAACATTCTCACTATCTATTATATAATTAGGAAGGGCATGTCGGCATTTACTTTCATTGGAGCCTTGTATGCTGGACACTATTATTTCTTAATATCTATAATTGTACTTGCATAAGTAGTATACCATTTAAGTCTCTTCTGCTTTCTAAATATTCTGGAGAATGTAATCTACTGTTTATCTATGGGAATCATGCTAGATTCTATGCTCCTAACTGAAATCTCAGGATATAAATTTGAAGCCTACAATCTGATTTTATGATTTTAAACTGTGCAGGTTTGACTCTGCTGTTTTGTCTGGTGTAACATTGATGCTATTTGCATGCATTGTCTGGTTGAAATTGGTTTCATATGCCCATACCAATCATGACATGAGAAAAATTTCCAGATCAGTTGATCAGGTATCAATCTGATTTCCTTTCATAGGTCCGAACAAATTGTTTTTTTTAGGAAAATAGTATTCATTAAGTTGTATAGAGTTCCTAATAAATTATTAATTTAAATTACAGAGTTTTATTTGATTGTTATTGTTATTATTTCTCGTTCAAAAGAATATTATTGAACATTTTAAGTTTAGAACCGAGGGTACGGAACCAAGAGCCAGATTTGATTAGATAGCTTAGTTTTTACTGGCTTTTCCAAGTTTGTTTGAAGCTATGCTCTTAAATTTTATCCTCTTCATTCTGTGCTATGGTTAGAAATATGTATATTATCATTATTTCTGCATGATGCTTGATGTTTTGTATCTGTCTGTTATAATGTAATAAAGTTATTTCTTTAGGGAGATGTCTTGCCTAGTTCCCTGGATGCAGAGGACCCTCACAATGATAGCTTCAAGAGTTTGGTTTACTTTATGCTTGCTCCAACTTTATGTTATCAGGTATTGTGTTAATGAGAAAATGTATCACAGACTTCCTTGCGTTCATGAATCATGTGTAGATAAATTGCTTATCCATATTTCTGTTGACCCACTGTGATCAGTTCTGTTCCTGTTGATGGGAAATTTTTGCATTGTTTTCACAGCCAAGCTACCCACGAACAGCACACATACGAAAGGGTTGGGTGGTTCGACAATTTATTAAGTTAATAATATTCACAGGTGTTATGGGTTTCA
Organism: Cucumis hystrix; assembly: GCA_025688845.1. NCBI lineage: Eukaryota > Viridiplantae > Streptophyta > Magnoliopsida > Cucurbitales > Cucurbitaceae > Cucumis > Cucumis hystrix. The sequence continues at coordinate 18,348,820 of CM046887.1, read as the reverse complement.
TTATTGAACAGGTATTGCCTGCTCTTAAATCCCAATAATTTCCCGGCTCTGTCTTATTTTTAAGCTGCATAACTTGATGAATCTTTTGTGTTTCAAATTTTTGATCTTGCAGTACATAAATCCCATTGTCAAAAATTCTCAACACCCTTTAAAGGGTAACCTTTTGTATGCTACAGAGAGGATCCTAAAGCTTTCTGTGCCAAATTTATATGTTTGGCTCTGCATGTTCTACTGCTTTTTCCACCTTTGGTATGTTTTTGCAGCAGTTAGAACATTTTGGATGAAATTGCTTTGTTGAGCTTTGGAATTAAGAAGTTTGATTTCACCTGATAGGTTAAATATATTGGCGGAGCTTCTTTGTTTTGGAGATCGGGAGTTTTACAAGGACTGGTGGAATGCCAAAACAGTTGAAGAGGTTTTATATATATGCCCAGTGAAAAATTATTTCTTACGCTTTCTTCACCCCTTCCCTTTTTTGGAAGATAATTTTAACCATTTGTCTTGATTGTGTGGATTTTCCTTTGGCACCATGGCTGCAGTATTGGAGAATGTGGAATATGGTACGTTTCTCAACCCACACTTTTTCGAAGTGATTTTCTTTCTCAGCTGTAATCTATCACAATGTCCAAACTTTCGCTGTTAGTTTAATATTTTTAGTTCATAGTACAATCATTACTTACTAAGTGCTTGTATAACATGCACACACTGAATTCCTACTACGGCATACTAGCTCTAATCACTGTCACTAATTATGTCTGAAATTAACCGTGTATAAAAGAGAGGGTGAAATTAACTGTGCAACTGATTTGACTTCTGTAAACAGCCTGTCCACAAATGGATGGTTCGCCACATCTATTTTCCATGCCTAAGGAATGGGATACCGAAGGTACTAAATTTACACTGTACTTTGTGCTATTTTTTATTTTTTAGATAATTATTTGGTGTCAGCTTCGTGTATTGACATTTTATAGAATATATATTTACTATATTAACCTTCAAATGTTGATTTCACTTTTTACTGATATGATAAAAAAAATGCATGAAAATGTTTAAATTGATAAATCCTTGGTGCTGCTTCCCCTATTGTTCGTGATAAGATTAAGTTCGTTACATTTATTTACCAAATGGACGAAGATGGTTATGTTATTTTATTGAAATTTGTTACTTTCAATAAAGAGAGAGAGAGTAACGCATGTGATCACTGGAGAAAAATAAACACACCTTGGTGGTCTTGTCACTATTTATTAAGGATGAGTGATCTCAGCACCCAAAAGATGATTTCCTTTCATTACTCAAAATATTCTGTTTGGTAAATGCTTTATCAAAATTTCACTTTCAATCAATCTCCAACTCATCTACAATTATTAAATAATAGGTAGGCAGGTAGGCGACAGAGGTAATAAATCTGACCAAGGAATTTTGGCATCTATTTATCCAATGGGATAACGTTCAACATGATGTTTATTATAGGCACGGCACAAACACTTTTGCAGTACTTTTTGCTTGACCACAAGCTTACTCCTAACCTTCGCCACATGATTTCTCCTTTCTCATTGATGGCCTATGGCTGAAAAAGAAACACTTATCTTTTGGAACTTATTGAATGACGGGCACTTATCTGCTTTTTAAATCAAATTTGAATTGGTGAATTGAGTTGGGGCATTCATTATAGGAGCACATTCAAGAATGGAATCTACACAAGATTCTTCGCACTCACCTTTTTATGAGCGATATATTGTAAACTAATTGTAAACCTGCCACAATCAATTTTGTGTTATCTGCATTGTTTGACTTTGTTCATCTAATCCTAGAGAAGACTTGTCCATCTGCCAATTTCTTATCGCTGGACTTTGAAAATTTCATGTGTGAACTGAGCATTAAATTCAAATTCTTTAATTGTTGTATAGAAAATTATTGCATTAATTGCTGTGTTTTTTTCCCTAAACAAACACGTGCAGGGAGTAGCAGTTGTAATTGCATTCCTAGTTTCTGCGGTGTTCCATGAGGTATAATGCTTGCTTCTCATTTATCAGTGTTATATCTCCTAGCTTTTCTAAAGTTTTGTTTGTTATGCTTCATCGAACTTTTGGCTTGCGGGAATAAGGAAAATTTTGTTTATACTCAGAACCATGATTGAATGATTTGGAATTTTCATAGCTTCAATTCTAATGCAAACAATTATCTTTCCTTCTCTTGTTCTGCACCAAGTTCAGGAAAGATATAAAAGAGGAGCAATATACTTCGTTCTTGTCAATTGTAAAAAAAAATAAATTTAAATACAATCTCAATTTAAAGCCAATATATTTAATTTGAATCAATTTGAATAGTGTTATGATCTATGGAATTGCCCTCTTTACTTGCCTCTTCAAACTTTGCTGCTCAAAGAACTGTCATGTTGACATAAATGTTCCACGATTATTGAATACAATGATAATGTTTGGTGGAGGGTTAGTCTGTATTGTATTATTCTATTTAAATTCCTTATTGTTTTTATTTCTGCAGTTGTGCATTGCTGTTCCTTGCCACATGTTCAAACTATGGGCTTTTATTGGAATTATGTTTCAGGTCAAATCTTTTCACTTCATCTTGTTATGAAATTTCACATCATATCCCCTTTGTGCTGGACGTGAATCCGTTGATCCCCTATCTTCTTTTTTGCTTCAACTGTTTTCTTGCTTGATGCAGGTTCCGCTGGTTTTAATAACAAATTACCTACAAAATATGTTCCAAAACTCTATGGTATGCCACTCTCTTCAAGTTTGCAGTACCTAAAAGTGAACTTGTTCTCTATTAAAGTAAAATAGCAGAGATACTTCATCTGAATTCAGAACTTGTGTAGAGTGCATTGATAAGAAAAGCATATTCTGTTCGTTTCTATAAAACTGAATATGCATGTTTGTTCTCTGTTTTTTGAATGTCAGGTTGGGAACATGATCTTCTGGTTCATATTCAGCATTCTAGGTCAACCAATGAGTGTGCTACTCTATTATCATGACTTGATGAACCGCAAAGGGATTGACTAAGACCCTACTATGGACGGTAGCAATCCCCCACCCTGTTTCATTAAATCAAATCCTCAACTGCTTTTACTAGTTTTTTGTATTCTTTCTTCATACCTTCTGAGATCCGATTCAAATGTTTTCCTATTAAACTTATACTTGTAAATTGATTTAGGCTTCTTTCTAATTCCACATGGGTTTCAGACTCTACTACTCTACCGGAGCTTCATTACCAAAAGATAAAACGTTCCAACACAATGGCCACGATTTCTAAAAAGGTTCCTATTTTATGATCATACCTTGTTTTTTAAAACCATTCTATTGTATGGTAGATTTTAAGTTCTCAAACCCTCACAACGTTCTTAGTAAGCAAATTATCAATGGAAGGTTCTAATTTAGTTTCACTTTAAATAGCAAATTTAGAGTTTTTTTCAAGAATAATGAATATAAAAACTATTTAAAGATATCATACATTTGATTTTACTATAATGTATAATTAGTTTTTCGATTGTCATTTTCTATAATTCTTCATTATTTTTAAATAGCAAAGTCCACTAAGTATTTTCAAATATGGTAACGTGGCAAAATGCTTACCATTTCCTTTTTTTTTATTGAAAACGTAAAGATGGATTGAAGTGTAAACGGAAAAGAAACTATCAACTTGAAAGCGTAACAAATACACGGGGGCAATTTACGTTTTAATATAAGAAGCAAATTCACAAGGTTTCACACTTTTTTTTTCCTAGTGGGGAGAAAGGGAGAAGACGTGTGGATGGTAAAAAGTATGTTAAATAGTGGGACGAATTTGTGAAGGACTTTACAATAACAAATCCCAAATAAAAGACTTTTAGTGGGTTTGTTTGTTGTCTGAGGAATCATAAATTGGAGTATGTTCCCAAATCACCACACCCCTTTTTAAATGAAGGAGAAGAAAATCCCTCCCAAAATCCTAGAGCGGCAAATTGCATGAGTATTGTCCCACACCGGAAGGAAAAAATTCTTGTACAAAGTGAGGTTTTTTTTACTTTTAATAATGCACCCTCTCGTCGTTCTCCAACTGAAGCCCTTCGATTCCTTTCAAAGCAGAGTCGTAGTTCTTTACATGTCCATGTCCTGTGTGCCTTCCAGACGCGCTCCTCTTTGGATCCGCAGGACCAACTGGTGGGCTTCTTTGTGCACTCATGCCCTTGTGCAATGCTCCAGGACTAGCATCCCTCGTTCTTGAAGATCGGTGTGGATCCGATTCACTTCCCACATATGGGTCTCGGCTGCTCGAGACTGCAGCACGTCTTGATGATCCACTTGATCGTCCCACTATATTAGGTCCTGAAAACTGCAATGCACCGCAACTCAAGACGTTATAATAACGTAAAAATTTAATTAAAGACAAGTTCAAAATATACTGTAGTAAAATTATAGCTTTCTTCAAATTGATTTTGATCGACTGAAAGAACTTTTAGAATGGTCTCCCTCTAGCAAACAAAATTATTCCGAATTTGAAACTTGCTAATTGTTTGTTCTACTACAAACTTACAATTATTTAATTAAGGATTGATGTCATAACTAATTGATAAAAGCATAAAAAACGTACCACACCGTCCTTAGGAACTGCTGCAGTATCATTGGCAATTGGGCTCTTCTGTTTGGCAAAAGTCCCAGAGTTCATAGCCAAACCAGATGCCCTTCGCCGAGATGAATCCATCAAAGACATCCCAGCTAGTTGTGCCTCCTCTCCACCTAAGTCAAATAGCAGCCGAAGAAGAGATTTAATCCCCCAACGATAAAAGCTAATTAACAAAAGCAAAATCTTGATCATAACCATAACCAAAACCAAAACCAAAACCAAAACCAAAACCAAAACCAAAATCAAAATCAAAATCAAAACAGCACCTGTCTGTCTATCAGGATTTGCAATACCAGGAGGAATTCCAGAACTGGTTCCGGCACCGGCACCGGCACCCTATGGAGAAACAAGTACATTTACATTCAGTACTGGCTTAAAATAACGGGTCCACTCAGCACAACAAAAGCAAAAGCAAAAGCAAGTCACGTATAACTAACTAGGGCGCGTGTTGGAGGAGTGGCCAGCTGCGACTGCTGATACTTTAAAATGGTCCAGTCGAACACATAATCAAACTGGAAACCTGTTTCGAAAAAACCAAGAGCACCAAACAGAAAATAGATGATTAGTGTAGTGACAAGAGGGGAAAAAAACGCCATATAGAAGGAAAGAGAACTCAAACCTTCACGAATAAATAGATCACGAAATATTCTTTTCAGATAAGCATAATCTGGCTTATCATCAAAACGTAGTGATCGGCAGTAATGGAAGTATGATGCAAACTCTGATGGATATCCACGGCATAATGCCTAGAAAATAATTAAATTCTTTTATACACAAAAAGCAGTGTTAAAAATGCTCCGAATTTTACATTTGAGAACAACTAACCTCAATGGATGTAGAAACTTTTTTCTCACTAATTTTCTCATACTTTTGTTTTTTAGTGCCTGCTTTCAGTCCCTGCCAGGGAAGACTACCAGAACAGAGGATGTAATACACTAAGTCAACTGGCACCAGAAAAGATGTAATGAATAGCAAAAACAAAGTGGCGAAAACTAATCACCTTCCTCTTAAGAAATACATAAGGACATAACCAAGGGACTCCAAGTCATCCCTTCGACTTTGCTCTGAAACCCAAATAACGACCGGATTAATAAAAGATGACACTTACTACGTTAATAAAATACTTACTACGTTAATAAAATGAAGAGAAAATGATAAAATATTTCCCAGGAATGGATATAGATGTTAAGGTGAGCCTTAATTCTAAGAAAGTGATCATCTATACTATAATAGATGGATAGGAGAGCATTTACAGCCCAAAAAAGGGGGGAAATGCAGGTCCACCGTGTGTCAAACTTAGATTCTTTGTGCTCGTGCATGGTTCCTGTTTATTTTCGATAATGTTGGTGGAAGATCCACCCATGAATACATGAAGCAAAAACAATTATGAAGATCCGGGTAAAAACATAAGGAATTATTCAAAAAGGACACTTAACGTTACAGATTTAGTCAATAGCAATTTGGGGACATTTTTTGACGAAGAAGAACCAGTGCAATATCTGAAGGCATGTTAACTAAGTGAATAGAGTAGAACTTATCAAACATTATATCACTTCTTAACGTGCTTCTTTCCACCACAACACTCGTAAGGGATTCTCTTACTTCGGGTGCTCTCTTGTAGTACTCTTTATATGAGTCTCATTACATTTCTGTTATCTCTCAAATATCAATTAAACGCTCTGTTTCTTGTTTTCCAAAGAAAACAAAATCTCCACCTCAAATGATTCACCATATTTGAAAGCTCGAATATGTACCAAATATAGTTTAAAACAGTTCAACAGATTTGTGCTTACTCTTACAAATATAACTTTTATCAAATGTGTTAATGCTGGGTCCGTGTCGTAATTCTTATGAAGAATATATATTACATTACGCAGTATCTGTTTCATTTTGTGTCCATTCTACTAGCTGGTCACAGCTTCACAATCAGTGGATGTCACATACAATTATTAATGTGTCAAAACAATCCAACATGCAACTTGACTATCAAATGTTGCAAGACGAAGCATTCAAACAATAGCCTCAAATTATAAAACAATAGCGTGATCAAAGAATAAATATCATTAATATAAAGAAAGGTAAAAGAATTACCTATCCCAAGATGGGTGTTCATGCTAGCATATCTTGCAGTCCCAGTCAAGTTCTTGTTTTCTCTACAATCACCAGGAACAATTATCAACGCTTGCAATACAAGTAAAAATTTTAGAAAAAAAATCATGAACAGTCAAGCGCAACATCTAGCAACTCTTATAACCTGTAGGGAATGTGTTGATGGGTAGAACTATCTCGGTACTTCTTAGCAAGACCAAAATCAATGATGTAAACCTGCGTGTTATAATCGACATCATGCATTATCCTTGTATTTCTTAGCAAAACTAAAGTTTATCCAGACTTAAAGAAATTAGACTAATATTTAATTCAAATAAATTTGCAGCATCTAGTAACTCTTATAACCTGATTTGCACGCCTTCCAAGCCCCATCAGAAAATTGTCCGGCTTAATATCTCGGTGTAGAAAGGATTTAGAGTGGACAAACTCAACACGATTGATCTGAGCAAACAACCAAATTATGTTTACTATTTGAATTGTAGTAGACAGCGAAGTGAGGAAACGTACATCAGATGTCAATTTACTTAATGAAATCTACCATTTGATCTGCAAGCATAAGAACTGTCTTCAATGAAAGCTTTCTGCTACAGAAGTTAAAAAGATCTTCAAGGCTGGGACCAAGCAAATCCATTACAAGAACATTGTAGTCTCCCTCGACTCCAAACCATCTTACATTAGGTATCCCAGCTGTGTTCAACAGATTTCAGAATGTAAAAGTAAACTCAGATAATTAACAACAAGGAATATTAAAAAAAAAGTAGGAGAATATTTCATTACTTCCTCCCTGAAGAATTCTGTACAACTTAGACTCGTAAAGCAACTGAGGATGCTTCGTCTTGACATTTTCCTGCAAATAAGGAACATGATGCGAGTTAGATTTAAATTTTAACTAAGAACATCAAATGGCTCAGGAAAAAAAAGAAGAAGCAAAGACTACAGGATTCAGATCAATGAAGCGTCGTCACAAACACGTCGAACAAATAATTACCCATCCAAACTCAACTAAACACGAATATCGTTTCTATTTGCTTTATTTTGGCCAAGTGACACATATATCACTGCTTCTCTAAGACGACAGCAACTTCGGTTCAAACATTAACATTCGTAGCATTCACTATCCCTCCAAGTAGCGTAACCAGAGAGGATCAACGTTTCACTCAACTAAACTTAAAAAACTCCGGCTATTTGCTTGAAGTGTCACACAAATCGGTCCTATTCTAAGAAGACCGAAACATCAATTTACACATTAGCGTTCTTCTCATTCAAAACATCTCCACTTGGCATATACGATACAAAACCAAAGTCCGTAACACCTCCGATATAATTGAAAACCTGGCTCGGTAGTAAGTGAACAGTTCATAGTAAATACCGGCATATATAGACTTCAGAACCACAAACGTGGAACCGGAGGGAAAATAACAAGCGCAGGAAGAGAGAGAGTAAGTAGAGTTAGAATCGCAGTGTTGAATAAAGATCAGAACACTTACGAGTTTAATTGCAACCTCTTCGTTCGTCTGTATATTAGTACCTGGAGATGGAATTGAAGCATTAAAATGAAGTTGTTGTAAAACAGCACGAAAATGAGAAGGTGGAAGGAAGAAAAAGAGAAGGAGAAAGACGAACCAAGATAGATCTCCCCGAAGGAGCCGCTACCGATCTTCCGGCCAAGGCGAAACTTATTGCCGACGCGAGGTTCCATCCGGGAAGGGGGAAAAGGAGGAGGAGGAAGAAAAAGAAGAAAGAGAAAGAGAAAGGTAGAGATAGAAGAAGATTAGGAGAAGTTGAAGATGGAATCGAGGGAGTGGAGAGCGAAGAATTCAAAATTCAGCGCCATGAGAAGGGAGAGAAGAAGAATCGGAGGTTCATGGGATTAAGAAATGAAATGAAAGGAAAGGGAGAAAATGAAATTAGAGATCTAGGGCAGGAATTTTGGTTATCATTTTCTTTGGATCACGCCATAGCCTTAGGGTTGGGTTAAAAACCTTTTTAATAAATATGCTATGTATTTACTCCTAACGGAAACGGAATTCGGAGAAAATATAATCAATTTTGACTCTTCTCTCTCTATATATATAAATATATATTTATATTCAAGAAAGAAAAAGAAAAAGAAAAAGAAAAAGGAAAAGGAAATTAGGAAAAGAAAGAAAAAAAGTCGTTACTGTCGCTATTGATTATCTGCTGAACTTAGCGCTGTTCTTTGCTTTCACTTTTCAACTCTCCCTTTCCTTGTTGATTATGCCAATTTATTAAAATGAAATTTTTGGAGCAAACTCTACATTTATTGTAAGGTTATTTTCTAATATACCTAAAGAGAATAACTAAAGCATTTACAAAATATTACGATATAGTATAATAAAAATAGGTGATAGTTTATGACAAATAAATTACGATAATTTTAAGTATTTGTAAGTTTTTTAAACTAGAAAAAAATGTGTTAAATTAGACCAAGTTTAGAGGTTAAGACTTTTTAGACCACACATTAATCTAATAATATTTGAATAAAAATTAGAAGAAAAAAAACTAAGTTTTAATTTTTTTTTATATCCGGATCTTCTTCGCTCACCTCAACTAATATAAAAATAAGTTATTTAACTAACTCTATAAAATTTAATAAATTCTTAAATTTTCAATTTTACATGAAAAAAAATTTATAGTTTATGGAATGAAACTCTTATTTTGATTGGGTTATGAAAGTGAGGGTAAGGGGTAAAGTAGGTTAGTTTCGTGTAAAACCTCAAACGACATTACTGCATTGTTTCGGTGGAAATAAATTAAAGTAAGAACGTGTTTTAAAGGCATTAACAAAAATATATATAAATTTAGCGCCATGAAGAAGAAGGTGAGTGGAGGTGGGAAGGCAAAGTGAAAACGCGTGTTTAAAAGTGAGTCACCCCCATGAATGCTAATAAAATGCACAGCTACCTCATCACTTACCGCCTAACTTTCACGCCAAATATTACCCTCCCTTCACACCCTTCTTCTTCATTCAATAATCTATTCATACTCTTACACTCTAATATATATATATATATATATATATAAATTATCTAATTTAAAATTTTATTATATTTTGATTCATTTTTCTATTTCTAAAAATGTCCATTTTAAAAGTATTTATTTTAGCCTCTCTATTTTAAATTTTAATTTATTTTGGTATTTGTGATTTCAAAAATTTTCATTTTAGTTAAAATACTTTTTAAAAAGTTACCATTTTGTTCCATTTGTAAAAGAGTTAAAAAAAAAACTAAAAGAAACCAAGGTAGAAATGAACCAAAAAATAAGCTTAAATTAAATTAGCGTTTTAACGTATGATCTTTTGTTTTCTATATATATATATAAAGGTTATAATCCCCTATAGTTTTTAACCATTTAACATCTGTCTATATATGCTTTCAAATTTATAGAGGTTGTCTTGAGCGTCAATTTAAGTTATAAAGTCTAAAATTAAAAATATGTGTCAAGTTAATGATTTATATTTGCGTGCATAATTGTAAAGTTTAAATTAATTAAGTTTGTGTAATTAAATCATGGTAACCTAAAAAACGTCTTGTATTTGTTGACTAGTTTTTATTGATATGTTATGGTGGTAAGAAAACAGCCTAACAATTTAATTATTGAACAAATAAGTATCAACTAATTGAGTTTTTCACTTTACAATTTTGAATTTAACAATACTTCTTATACGTGTCTAATTGTTACAAAATCGACAAATAAAGAATACACGTAAAAAGAGATTGACACATAGAATAGTGAATCATAAAGAAATAACAACTTTACTATAGATGATTTCATGATATAAAACACGTCCGTCCTGCACCCACCCCGAGTTTATATAGGTTATTATAAGGTTAAAACGGACCTCAAGGAGTTAAAAAATAATAACTAAACTACCATATCCACCAGAAGTAATTGTTTCTGTTTTTTTGTCTTTCAACGTTGGCTGTTTCAGTCCCTAACATCCAAAAATCATTTGAAAATGTCAATAAATTGTTTTAAACAAAAAGGACTAAGACAAAAATAATTTAATAGTTAACTTTTGATTAAATTTGTTGACTTGTTTTTTAATAAGTTGAAGATTCATCATAATTTCCTAAACAGTTGTTGCCCAACTATTAAGATATTAAGAAATTAAGCTCTTAACCTTTGCTCATTTCTTAAAATAATTTATAAGTTAAACAAGTAGACATTTAAATCTTAATTTAGCAAAGTTAACTTGCACATTTATTTCAACATATATAATTGCAGGTACTGTATTGTATTGTATGTTATAAGCCTAATCACCAACAGAAAATCAAAAGATTTACAAACTAAATTCCAAAAGCATGTAAGTAACAAACTCTATTTAGTATTTATAACCACAAACTTCCCAGTAAAATTACAAATATATGCAACTATTGATATTCCCTACCACTATAGTCTATAACCCAACAGCACATTTACTGCAGAAATTCCATCTCCAAATCTGCAAAGGTATGAAAGTAACATAACATCAAATTTTATTGGTTAATATGGAATGATACGTGCAGGGCATTTTGTAATTATTCAGTAAGAAAGTACTTATGGAAAGGATCCAACAAAACCATAGAAACTTTGTTTCTGTACATAACCTGAGGGGCAATCTTGAGGCTTATTGATCAGATCATCCAGTTTCAGAAAAAAATTTGAGTCATTACTACTCATTCCTTCATCAACAACCATAGTCTCTGGTCTATCGTCGTCTATCGATGCTTGGAACACCGTTCCAATCGGTACAGGTTCGATTACTCCTGGAAAGATTTCAGTGAGTTCAGAGTGCAAGCTCAATAGCTCTTCTTGGACTTGATTTTGAAAATTGACATCCTGAGATATGTCGAGGCCAAGATTTTGATGGGCTTGAATTCCAAGTATTTTCATTTTCTTTCCAAACTCATGATCCCCATTTTTAAGCTCCATCTTCTTTCTAAGCATCCTTTTCTGAAGCAACTGTCGACAAAATGCAGGGTTTTTTGACATTTTGGCAAGGAAATAGAACATTTGTTGATGCTTGGATTCGACACGTCGAACACGTTCTTCAACGAGGTTGAGTTGATTGTGTGAGTCCTGCTGCTGCTCTCTCAATTTGGACATCTCCACTCTTAAAATGTTGTTATCAGTTTTAAGAGTTTGTAGTAGTTCTGTTTCCACTAGTAGTGGCTTTGTTAAATCTTCTAAAGTAGTATTATTGATGGATAAGCCTAAATGTTGCTGCTTCTTGTGATTGTCATTGTGCTTGTTTTTTCTCTTAATATTCTTCAGTAAATGTTTCTTCCCTCCTTGAAATCCTTCATTTGCAAACTCCCATTTATCAGAATCAATCTTCCTAAAACCCTGCAATATATAATCCCCACACATCAGCAATTACTTATCACAACACCAAAGTATATATTCTACAACCCCATGAAAACTAAAAACGCGTTTGGTCTAACGACCTACGTTTACCATTCAAGTTTCCATGTTTATATCCATAAACTCTATCTTTCCTTTCTTTTTCTAATGTTTTTTAACTTCCAACTAAACAACGATGCACTATTACCAAAGCAACGTCCAAAGAACAAGACATCTGTCTACGTTCCAAATGCCTCAAAGATATATCTATTATAAAAAATTGAAATACACATCAAGTTTCTATAAGAAGTTCTAAAATTAGAAAACCTAAAGAAAAAACACTTAATAGTTTTGATATAATCCTAGGTGTTCTTAACCTTCCTTTGTTAATTTGTCAGTACAACTAAACCACAGAAACTAGTTAATAAACTAATATTTTCTAAGGAAATTAAATAAGAACAATATTTTTAAAAGTAATTAAATAATTAAAAAAAGCACACACACATATATATATATATATATGTAGAAATTAAAATAAATATATACTGACATAAGTATTGAGCTGGCGGATGAAACTGGAGAAATTGGAGTGCTTGAAGTATTTAGGAAGAAGGAACTTAGAGAGTTGATGAGAATCCCAAACTATGAAACTCTTACGAGTTTCACTCCAAGATACAACCGGGTCGGTTTCCGGATCCTCCACCATCTCATAAGTCTTCTTCAAGAACGGCGGTGGCCCTACGTCATGCAATCCCTCCATTGGTTTCACCCAAACCCCGCCCTTATTCATCGTCGTCGCCGCCGTGCTTACTTCATCTTTCTCCTCTTCTTCCTTTACCTCACTCATCTTTTCATCCACCGACTCGCCGCTTCCAGTTTCAGCACCGTCGTCGTCAGGGAGGATCATTTTTCATTCATTAATTTATCTTTTCCACAAAAAGGAAGAAAGAAAACAGAGAGAGATTGTTTCCGATAAATCTAGATTGAATTTTTGGTACTGAAAATGGAAAGTAGGGTGCAGAAGATCTTCTCCGTTACTTAAGATGGAATTTTTTTGGATTCATCTGTTGTCCATTCAGTGTTCAATGAATCCATTTTTTAATTAGAGTATCCACGTATCATATTCTCAACCCCATTTAAAATGGTATTGGTCTTAAATATTTTCCTTGTTAAGTTTAACAGGTTTAAATTAAAACTCTTGATAATGAACTTGATTTTAGTTCGAAATATATTAATAAGAAAGTAAAGGTTGCAATTTAACTTTAATGATATAATTAATTATTAATATTATGTTATATATTGTGGGTTTTGAATTTGGGAACAGATGAGAGGCAGTGGGGAAGTAATGATCACGTTGTTGGGTTTATAAAGGAAAGGGGTGCGGTCGTTGGGACCGATCAATCTGCATGATTGCCACGTGGGATTTGGGACTAATACTCACATTTGTCGTTTCCTTTATAACATCGAATTTATGTTAAAAGGACCACTTCTCTACTTTAATTACTCTTATGCCAAATATTGGATCACCTCAATTCCTATTTTTAACATTTTATGACTTCATATAATTCTCTCTTTTTCTTTTTCTCCATTAAATCACCCCTACTTGAATTGGGTTTATTTTTAACATATAGTTTTGTTTTTAATTTACCAAATTTTGTTTTTGTTTTTCTTTTCTTTTTTCTCAATTAACAATTTATTTGGTGAGTCTAACCAAGAGATTTAAATATGCCTATTTAGGTAAGTTCTCAGGATTAGTTTTGTTGTGGGTGAATCTTAGCTTATACAAAAGAATCTACAGAGGATAGCTTAAGTGAGCTTAGAGAGAACTCGGTGGATCCATGAGGTGAGTTTAAGAGGAGTACCCATGGAGGGAACCTATAAGGTGAACTAAAGAGAAACTCCAATGAGTCCAAGAGAGAATTTAAGATGAGCACCCGCGAGGGAGAGCTTAGACAGCTCCACATAATGTAGGCTCAATAGGAGCTGATAGGAATCTAGAAGAGATTAGTATAAGAGTACTCATGGGAGAGATCAATCTTAGTAGTTCAAGGGGACTCATGAGGTAGCCTTAAAGTAGTTCAAATGATCCTATAAGAGAGCTCAAGAGAAGCACCTATGGAAGATGGCATAGACAACTCCATGAGACTTATGGGGTAAGCTCATATAAGCTAGAGAGAGCTCAAGACGAGCTCACCAAAAACTAAGAGAGACGCTCCTGAGAGGAGAAAGAGGAGAAAGAGGAGAAAGAGGAGAAAGACCCATTATGTAGAGCCTAATCTTCTAACTAGGGAGAGTCTCTCCCTTGTAAGAAAAGAAGGGTCATTACAGAGAGTATGATCTTCTAAGAGTGGTAGGAACCATTACGGAGAACCTGGCCTCCTAAGAGAAGAAAAACCCACAAGAAAAAACACTCTTAGTACAATAGTAAGGAGAGCTCAAAGGATCCACAAATGAAGGCCTTTGAGCCATTGAATATAAAACCGTTCAGATTCCAAACAAACAAGTGTCGTAAAAGGAGTCTTTAGGAGCATTCATGAGTCTATTATAATAGAATCGTAACTTCCCATTGATTATCATATCAACAATTCTTGAAGTTTAAGAGGTGTAATAATGACCCGAGCGTTGATTACAAATCACCTTATTATATAAACAACCAATATTATTGATCGAAAGTATGCCCAAATAAGCCTAAATATCCCACTATACTACTGTATAGTCACATAAAAGTACAAAACTAACTTGAACGCTAGAGTGTGTGGCTAGACTCCAGACACGCTCACCATTTAAAAATCACTTTAAAACTTACTTTTAGTCATTCAAAGTAAAATTTAATGGTATAAAGATTATATTTAAAAGTATAAAATTAAATTAATTAAATGTGTAATTAAAAGCAAATTCATAAAAATTTTAAACATGACACAAATGATAACATCACTCAAAATGACTTTTCAAAAAATAAAATGAATTTGTGTAGGGCTCAAAACACTTCAAATTTTAATTTTTTGGAAAAAAGAGTTTTCGAATGTTTAGTCGCAAGGATGGATATGAAATGCACACCAAGATATATAGCCTATATATTTCGTACCTTTCACACTACACTTTTACATTTATAGATATCTTTTCCTACTTGTTCACTCCTAGAAAAAAGGTTGATTTGATAAACAGAAAATGTAATGAGTATCCACATTAAGAAAAGACCTAAAATTTTTACTAACCATTTATGGGAGTATTTGAAAATTTGAAGGGGCAACTTTTGTCTTTTCCACACAAGTTCATGAATATACAATTTATTGCATAACTATGAATGTGACAAGCAAGAACTCTAAGCTATCCAAATTCTCTTTTACACAGTATAGATTTCATCATAACGATGAAACTTATTGGTTAAGTATGTCGGGTTCCAGTTCTACAAAAACCTCTACTACAGTTCTAGTCCAAATTATATTTAAATACGTCTCAATATATGGTATATGAAAAACAAACAAAATTAGCCTGTTGTAGCTCCATAGAGAAAGGGTTTTGGATTAAGTACTCTGAGTATTGAAACTGTTAACAAAAGTAAGATAATTTAGTGATTTGCACAAAATATAAAACCTCTACCAATTTATTTATTAACAAGGATTTATTAAACTTGAAATGGTGAGCAAGAAGACAATCAGAGTTTCTTTTACGTTATTGCCGATGTGGCCACGGCCACGTCTATCGCAATAAAGTTATCAAACTCACATTATTTTGAGTTCGGTGAATTCAAATTTTGGAACATAGGTTTCAATATTATTATTTTGGTATATATAGTAAGCTTCAAATTCATTTGTTTACTAACTATTCCTTGCTTTTATTAAAACAAAATAAAAATGAAGATAACAATATTTATATCAATTAGGGCTGTGTTGACAAACAATAGTTACAACGTATTTTGTTAAAAAAATTAATATAATTAAGATAGACAACGGAGTAAACGCATCAAACTCTTTAATAAAATAATTAAATTAATAAGCCAATTTAAAAAAAAATAAAAAAATCCAACAACCAATGAGAAGAGGGGGATGAAGAATTGAAAGTGGAAACTCAAGTGATTAAATACTAAAAGGAAGGAGCTATTAAACTTAAACTAAAACTAAAAGAGATCTCAATATATAAATAAAAAGGGCAACAAACATGTTGTAAACAAGTTTCAATAAATGTAACAACTTCACATAGAAACTAATCCCCAACTTCTTCCCCAACAGACGACGCAGCAGAGCAAAAAAAAACCTATCCTCTTCACAAGCCAGCGACAAATTGATGGAAAAAAATAATAATAATAATAAAGGAAAGGGAATGGACTCTACTAAATCCCCTTTTCAAGTACCAGAATGCATGGAAGAAAATTTTGAAGTAAAAATCATAGACAATAGAGAGAACCCATAGGAAACTGCAAACTCATTCCCCCCCTACTTGCCCCTTCCCTCCCCCTCACTCTTTCCAACCAAAAATTACTTGTACAGCGGACTATCAAAAGACGACGACAACACAAGACAGTCTCACCGACCAATCGAATTCATTTCTACTGTTGTTTGCACTCTGGAGGCCTCTCCCCCTGCTGACCATCCCCGCCTGCTGCTCGTCCACCCTTCTGTACATACCAAACAACATTACAATAATAATATGTGAGATAGACGAAAGTTCAAACATGTTCATGGTCAGACATTTGTTCAACAATGGATTGGAAGTGTACCTTGTTCCCAGCTGAGGGCTGCTTCCACGCAAACACAAAACCCAGTGCAATGGAAAAAGGTTAAAAGACAGTTTATTCTAACTAATTATACAAAATGGAGAAGAATATATACAAAAACAGACCAAATCAATGTAATAACAAATTGGCTTACCTTTTTCCTTGACTTCCCTTCATCTTCATCCTCGTCTTCATCATCATCTTCATCATCATCATCCTCATCTTCGTCATCATCCTCTTCATCATCATTATCTTCATCGTCTTCATCATCATTGTCCATGTCCTCAAATTCCTCATCTTGAATAGCCTCCCCTGTAAACCATGAGACAGCGTGGGGGATAATCTTGTCTCGAATGGTTGACCTAAGGGAAAGAATAAACAAATTTAAAGACATCAAAATCCACCCAAAGCTTGATTATCCAGTCAACAATATTAGTCTCGTATATGAAACAACCTTATCGCACAAATATAGACAAGTCAACCTATTGCATATTGCTAATTAACACATCAATTCTTAACAGATTAAGAATGTCAATAACTCACCCAATATCATAATCTTGCTCCATTTGATTTTGTAGCTCCTCAGCCTGATATGAGAGAAAATATAAATAAGAGCATGGCAAAAGCAATGCATAATGATTTATCGCTAAAGGGATAATAAACCTACAGTATCCTCATCAATATCTTCATCGTCATCGGGTACTTGAGGTGGACTAAAAAAGTTGAAGAAACTTTCACAGTTTTCAGTCTTAGTGATCGGCTTAGCATTCTTTGATCCCTTCTTAGGCTTCTTCTTCAGAAGTTTCTGAGTAAGGCACTTCCCTGGATACCATTCAATCTCAGTTCTGCCAACAAGAGATTATCGTTCTCAGTTTTAAGTGTAAATAAGAAGTTCATAGTATGTCATCTTACACTACATAGCTAACATATTTGGTCTAAATAGAATCCCAACAACCAATGAGGTAGAATGTAATTACCCAATTGCTTTCTCAAGAATTGGTTCATCTTCATCGATCATATGGTATGTCTTTGTTAAGACGGAATTTTTAAAGAAGGGATTGGTCTCAAAATAAAACTCAAGCTTGAAGCCTTTGGGATTATCTATTCTACACCACTTGATATCTTTCAAGTATTTGAGTGCTCCTTCATCACGCTCGGTAATCTGAAACAAAGCAACCAAGAGATAAGATAGACGGTGACAGAATTTGCTATTCAGACAATTCTTCAAAACTAGCAGAAAACACAAACCTCCTCAGCTAATACTTCATTGTTCTTCATTGCTGTAAGCCAAAAATCGGGGACACCCTTCTCTGCAAAGCCAAAAAACACTTAATACGTAATCACAAAGAAAATCATCATACCAAATGACAGTAATGAATTACCTGCTGCGTCCTTGTCCTCTTGTCCGGTAGCGGATTCTTTTGGAACCCCTTCTGCTTCAACAACGCCATTTACAATATTGAATCGCTGCAGACCAGGAAATCAATCAACAACACCATTTACAATATTGTAACATCACGAAGCTAATATAGGATATATTCACACCTGAGTGTATAGTGGCTGATACAATTTCTGATATTTAGCCTCAAGCGCCAACCTTTCTTCAAAAAATTTTGCTTCTAATTCGTCGTGTTGGCTCTGTCGAATGGAAAAACTTATTATAAATAACTCAAACAATAGAAACAATTCACGAATTCCTCTACGTTAGCACCAAACAATTGCAAAAACAGCAAAAGCAAGAAACCAACAAGTCCGTATAATAAAAACGTCAAACAACAGAAAAGTTATACTTGCCTGGATCTCTCTTAGCACATCGACGCGCTTACGAACAACAGGTGACAAATTCTCGAGGACATCGGAATGCTGCCCAGCAAGACTCTGTATCTTATTCTGCCAAGAATCGAAAACTCAAGTAAATTCAAACACCGCATAACCCAAACTTCAGAATATATTTTATCAACTAATGTTTTATTTAGACTAAACAAGTACGGAAACAGACATTCAAATCCAATAAAACCAAACAAAGGTACTAACAAGGGAAAGAATATATTCCTGATTCTAGAGAATAATAAGAGAATCAATTGAAGTACCTTAAGAGCGTTGACGAGGCCTGCTCGATCCTCCTCATTGAGAGCTTGAAAATTAAAATTAAAAACAAAAAAAAAAAGGCTCGAAATCAGTTCGTGAAGAAAAGAAACGAGGAGTGAAGAAAAATCGATAAAGAAAAAAAGAGAAAGAATTTGAATACCGGAACCGAGATCTGAGACATTGAAGTTGTCCTTGTTGTTACTCATTGAGAATAGTGATGAGTAGAGAAGGGAAGGGAAGGGAGGAAGAGAAGTTGGAAACCTAAAACCCTAGATTGAATACGAGCGAGGAAAAAGGAGTGAAAAGGGCCGCCTCAACGTGGCCGACCTTTAAAATACCGTCGCACACTTGTTCGAGACCTAACACCCTCGACATTTATTTCCATTTATAAGCAACTTCCCAGCCGCGCCGATTTTTGGGCAAACAAAATTTATCTAATCTAACTATTTTTAAAAAACAAAATTACCAGCCGTGGGCTTCCTCCCTTTTGGGCTGGGCTTTATTCCCATTCTGGCCCATCTAAGTGTATTGAGTTATCAACTAAAGTATGGATTATTAATTACTAATTTATATTTAAACCCTAAACTTAACCATCTCAAAATCGCTCGAACCCCTAAAACCAACAAATTCTCGGATTTTCTAGCTCGTTTTTTAGTTTCTATAACATTTTTCTAGTTTTACACGTAACAGTTTTCTTTTTTATGGTTTATAGTTTATCGTTCTAAATTCTAATTCTTTTTTTAGTTTTTTTGTTAATAAACTTTTAAAAATATTTTTTCTTTCTAGTTTCTCACCTGTCAATAACATTTTCTCCTTGACTTTCTATTTGTTCATATTCTTCGAAAATCTAGAGAATAAGGAAAATCATGCGAGAGGAAGAAAGTAAAGCGGAAAAAGAAATAAAATGGTGCAAAATGATAAAAGGTTAAATGGTAATTTCATAAATAGATGACATTAGCATAATACCAAAAGTCATTCAACTTTTTAACACCCCAATTACTTATTCCTTAGCAACATGCTCGAGTAGGGGAAATTTAAGGAAATGACAAATTCGTGTGGACTTCTAGCAACAAAACGTGCATAATAAGTTTTGTGGCAAAAAATATATATAGTATTGTTTTATGTTTTCAATGTGACAAATTTGATCTTCATATAGTGGGATATATGACTTTAAATGTAATAGTTGGAAACGACGTGAGTTTTCAATTGATGTGCAAGCAGCATCGCGACGTTGATTTAGCAATGCTTCATTTTGATGCTACTACCTTCAAGCACTGTCATTCGGTGGACAACGTTTGTCTTATGAAAAATTACAAAAATACGACCTAACTTGTTTTGTCATGTTATTGCTTCATTTTGAGCTATCTTTGTTGCGTTGGACTCGTTGTGATGCATAGATGAATATTTCCTATAAAATAGTGAATTTAATGAATGTGTGACATGAAGATAGTTAAAAATTGTCCATATATTATATTTTATTTTATCTTACCAGTTCCGATTTTATTAATTACTTTATACACGTTATCATCTATTGGTATATTTCATTTGAATTTTATCATTATCATTATTATTTTTTTTTTATAAACAAATAAGTATTCACTTTTTTAATCTTGATATTTTTGCTATTTCATTACAACGAGTTAGACTTTGTTATGTTTTTTCCCTTTTATTTGTTTGTACTGTATTGGTTAAATTTAAATGAAAATAACATTATGAATACAATGTAATTGTAAATAATGGAGCACTCTTTTTTATTTTTCTCACTCAATTTTTATTTTAAATTGTATTTTGTTATCAAGTTAGATTTTATCTAAGTACTTATTGAGTCAATCACAAATAAACAAAATCTTTCTTGTTTTTCTCTCCACTATATATATGTGCATATTTATTGATAGAGGGCTTTGAGTTGTAACTTAGAGAAAAAATAAAAAAACTACACAAGAAAGTCTTGAACTTTAGTTGGAATGGGAGTTGACAAGCATAATTACCACTTAACTGTCTGCAAATATTAAACATTAGTTGATTTGATTTATATAAAGATGATAAAGTTGAGGGGGGCTCGACGTGTTGTCAGTCATATTTTCATTAGTTTCCGATACTCATTTACCAACAACAACTTCATTGGTGCAATCAATTGTATTTTGTCTCAACGAGGAAGTACATCATTGTGGACATCTACAACTTTGTTGTCAACTTCCATTGCATACATGCTATATAGAGGTAATCGGAAGCGAACAAGGACCATATAGAGTATTTTAGTGTTTTTTTGAATTGGTTAGAAACGCTCACGGTTTAATTCTTTAAATGTTAATTCAAACGAGTTGGTTTTTTTAGAACAACACACTTTTATTTATTTTTATTTGATTTTACCATTTTAATAATATGTATTTTTGTTATTTGTTGAAAGTAAACCCCTTTATATTGTCACCCTTCAAATAGTGACCATCAAGCATCACAAGTAAGAGGGGCTAATCATGAGAAATTTTGAGAAATAACACATTTTTGGTTTTATAGCACATTTAGGAAGACTCATAATTTTATTTTTGTCGATCAATCTTGGAGATTGATCACCAATATTTTTCTAGTTTGCATCTCGATTGACAACTAGAGCTAAGTTATTAAAATGTTCTTCAATCTTAATTGAGAAGGTTTGAATAGTTTTTTTTTGAAAATATAAAAAAATTAAATAAAATTTAAAAGATAGTAGAATTTGGGCCTACCTATATACAGAAAAGAAAAAAACATTAGTGGGAAAGTTTTAATATTTAAAAAAAAAACTTTACATAAATTTTAAAAAATAGGAAATGTGCTACTTTTCCAAATTTTTTACAACCATCCTTCTAATTCTAAGCAATGGAGGGAAAACCCTAGGAGCGAAAAAAAGCAAATAAAAAGAAAAAGAAAAAGAACCCTAAAAAGGGCAGAGTTGAGCGCATATTCTTTAAATGATCATCCCCCTGTCTTCTTCTTCGTCTTCCGATTTCCACTTCCCTTTCATAACCTCTTCTCCTCACTCTTCTTCTTCTTCACTTGCTGTTTATTCAACTTAGTTCTCCATTTCTGTTCCTCCGGAGTTGCTCTTTCTCTTCCTCAGGGGAGTTTTTAAAGAGGTTTAATGGCGAGGCTTGTTCGAAATGCATCTTTTCTTGCCCGCTCTCTTCTTCAGCGCGAGGTCGGTCTCTTTCACTTACACTCTTAATCTTTTTTGTTTCACTGTATAACTCTTGGTGTATGCGTTTGTTGTCGCCACTCATTATTTTTTACTCTATTTACAGTTTAGAGTGAGCCCTCCTTATTTATAGAAGGACTAGAGATAAAATATTTCTTAGCTTTTACGTCTTTTGGTTTGAGTTTTAACTTGCTTTCTTTGCAGGGCTATAGGAGAGGCGTATTGGTGACGTCTACTCCAATATGTAGTTTTTCAACCAAAGGTGCGAAATGTTGGCTTTGATTACGTTAGTTCGAACATGGTTGTGACGAACTTGTTGTGAAGCAGAACGTTGGAAATTTGTAGACTATTCTGTTTGAAAAAACGTTTATTCATTCACTCACGACCTCTAAGGTTTAGATAATTTATTTTGTTCACTACAATGTGACTCAATATCAATGTTCAATCAATGTTGAAGGTAAAAAGAAGGCTTCTAAGTCATCAGATGGGAGTGATTCTTCTGAAGAGAAATTGTCTAAGAAAGAACTGGCCTTACAACAAGCCTTGGATCAGATAACTACCGCATTTGGAAAGGGGTCTATCATGTGGCTTGGCCGTTCTCAATCATCTAAAAGTGTCCCTGTGGTTTCCTCAGGTTCGGTTTCTTTGGACATAGCGCTAGGAGTTGGTGGCTTCCCTAAGGTATTATACACTTTTTTATGATGTCTTAGTGAGGTTGAAGCATTTCTTAATCACATATATTTGGATGGCCGTTTCACTTGTTTTAGAACTTTTTATGTAGCTTCTTTCATCAAAACATGTATTTGTAAATGGTAAATGAAAAAAAAAATATTGAGACATCATGCATGTGTTTCATGTTTGTGATGAACTTCATTATATCTCTATAGGGTCGTGTAATTGAGATTTATGGTCCAGAGGCATCTGGAAAGACAACTCTTGCACTGCATGTAATCGCCGAAACCCAGAAGCAAGGAGGTACAGTTTAATTGATATGTTAATGTGCTCATTCAGTCTATAAGCAAGTAAATTGAACGAGCAAATTTGCTCCTGCAGAAAATTATAATCCGATAACTGCATTCCGCATGTAATTTGTTTAGGTCATTTTGCTGGTCATGTTGGAAAAGTACGCAAAATAAATGGTCAGGAACACTGTAGAATAAGAAAAATAACAACCACCAACGAATCTAAAAATATTAATCAGCGTAATAGGGTATAGAAAGTCTTTTACTTTGGTCTAGGTGCATCACAAAATTTCGTTCATAGAGAAGACTTGCTGTTTGCCCTGAGTTATTTGACACTCCACTCCCATGATACCACTTCCTTCGTCTAAGTTCTCTTACAAATTTCTATTACCTTCTACGCTCAAGGAAATAGAAGAGTGCTGAAATTTCGTCTATCAAAGTCCTTTTCTACAGAACATTCTCTTTCGGTTGGGCATCATGTCAACGGGGATTTGTAAGATAGTTTACCTGCACTGATGCGCACAATTTTTTTTTTGAAAGGATGTGTATCTTGGGAATGGAGTGCCTAATAACTCAGTGCACATGGTATGCCTTTTTTAAGGCCAACATTTTGCTATGTGTCTTGACCAAAATAGCTGGCTTTATATTTCTTACTTATTGTTATGTATATGCCATTCTTGGCCTTTGTTTTGCCCATTTTATTCTTAAACCTTTTTCATACCACACGTACTAGAACTGTATATTATATCGTCCTTTGGGGAAGAGAACAGTTTAAATTAACTTATGTTTTTTGTTTAACAATAAAAGATAGTTTTGGAGGTGTAATTTCAAAGTTTAACTTTATCACACACAAACATAATGCTGGAGTAATATGCTTTGGTCTTTTTAATGCAGGTTGCTGTGTCTTTATTGATGCGGAGCATGCTCTTGATCCAGCCCTCGCTCAGACTATTGGAGTGGACACCGAGAACCTCCTCCTATCTCAACCTGACTGTGGTGAACAAGCTCTTAGTCTTGTGGACACCCTAATCCGAAGTGGTTCAGTTGATTGTGTTGTTGTTGACAGTGTGAGTATGATGCGAACTATTTTAAAGAGAACAGTTGGAAATTTGTTCTTTTTATATGTTTAATTTTCCATTTTTATTTTTGGGTGTAGGAAACATTGATATGTTGAAATTAGTTTAATCATATTTTTTTGGTACATAGTAAAATCGTGGTTGCCTCTATGACAGGTAGCTGCCCTTGTGCCTAAAGCTGAACTCGATGGTGAGATGGGTGATGCCCACATGGCTATGCAGGCTAGACTCATGAGCCAAGCACTTCGCAAATTGTGCCATTCTTTATCCCAATCACAGACTATATTAATATTTATCAATCAGGTCTTATTTCATTTCTCAAATGTCATGGCAATAAACTGTGATTTTCTACATTGTGGTGGCATCAATTATTTAGTTATCAGAGTTCAGTATTATTGCACTCATTGATTCGTGTGTGTCTCTAGGTAAGGTCAAAGATGTCCACTTATGGATATGGTGGTCCATCTGAAGTTACTTGTGGTGGCAATGCATTAAAGTTTTATGCCTCGGTGCGTCTTAATATTAGAAGAATAGGTTCTGTCATGAAGGGGGAAGAGGTATAAAACATTAAATTGGCAGTAAATCTGGATACTGTGTAAATGCATTTTTTGTGCGTATATTAATTTGTACATTGCTGTATATTTCAATGGCAGACAATAGGAAACCAGGTTCAAGTAAAAGTGATGAAGAATAAGGTTGCTCCTCCATTTCGCACCGCTAACTTCGAGCTCGAGTTTGGAAAAGGTATAAGTAAGGAGGCAGAGATTATAGATTTGGGGTCGAAATATAAATTCATAACCAAGGCAGGTTCATTCTTTAAGTATAATGGTCAAAGCTTCCACGGCAAAGAAACCTTCAAAACTTTTCTGTCGAAAAATGAAGATGTTAGGAACGAACTAATTACAAAAATTCAGGAGAAACTACTCGATGTGGAAACGGATAAACCACAGGACGGAGATGAAACAGAAGGAAGTCCCCAAGAAGATACTATCGAGCCATCTGATTCCAATGACGAAGATGCAGTTACTGCTGTAGAAGCATAAGCTTGTATATGCCATTCTAATTGTGAATTCATGCATTTCCATCCTTATTATCCTAGATCTATTCCTCCTCTCTTTGCCAGGCACAAAGTTTTGGGTCTCCATACCACAATTTTTGTATCTTTTAGTTTGTGCTTTTATGGTTCCAATAATGGATGATGATTACCCTTGTTACCATCAGCCATTTTTCATGAAGAATAGAATGTTGACAATGGAGATTTTAGAAAGTCAGAATGCCAGTCTAAGGCTTTTCATCCAAAATGCCGATTTTGCATTGCAGCATGACTTAATTTGTAAGTGTGAGTAGCTGTATAACTGATCAACTTGTATCATTCTCTAATTATTGCATCTTATTAAATTGTTGGGCATTTTTACAAGATTTACAGACTAATTTTGAAGAAATTCTTGAACGTGAGAATGCTTTTCTGCTTTACATTCTCTCCTCAGATAATATTGCCGACAACAGCTATGAAGTTCTTACAACGGCTATTATTATTTTGAGTTCGGTCTTTGGACTATTAGACTATGATATGTTGGCATTATTGGAACATCTTTCGAAGCTTTTTCAAGTTTTTTTTTTTTTCCAACTAATATCAATGTTTATGAATCTATGAACTATGCATTTCCATATCATACAATTAGAATAATTGATTTTGCTTTATGGTCTCAAGATTTTTTTAAAAGTTTTTATTACCCAATCTATTTTGTCCTCTTGACCTATATGTCCTTTTTAGCCGAGAAGGAAAACTTCCTAGGTTCCTAATTTTCCATTATGGTTAATAAAATTGCACTACTTTGTCCACGCCTACATTAAATATAAAGATTAAAATATTTAATAATAGAAGGTCAAGATAATTAAATGTTTAATGTAGGCGTGGTATCTGACCCATGTTCATGTTTATTTTCATGTTCAGTACTATTTTTATTTTTATGGATCTCTTTGAATCTTCATGTTTGGTATCTGACCCACGTTCTGTTTACAAAAGTGTTTTTAATTGTATTCGAATTAAAACAAAGATCGAAAAAGAACTTAAATAAGCATAAATGAAAATTTGCTAAACCTTAGCAACGAAAATAATTGAAAATTTAAGACGAAATATTGTAGCTTATTTCTAGGTCCAAATAATGAGCTTCAAGCCCATAAGTCTGTGGCGCAATCATCGCAAGGGATGGAAATCCCGCCGCAAGGAGGGAAAGAAAGAAACCAAAAGAAAAAGAACCCTAAAAATGGCAGGGTTCAGCGCATATTCTTAAATGGTCTCCCTGTCTTCTTCTTCGTCTTTCGATTTCCATTTCATAATTGCTCGTGCCTATGGCTTCTAGCAGCTCTTCTCCTCATTCTTCTTCTTCTTCTTCTTCTTCTTCTTCTTCAGTTGCTGTTTATTCAAGTCAGTTCTCCGTTTCTTTTGGTCCGGTGTTGCTCTTTCTGTTCTGCAGGGGAAGTTTTAAAGAGGTTTAATGGCGAGGTTTATTCGAAATGCATCTTTCCTTGGGCGCTCTCTTTTTCAGCGCGAGGTCTCATTCACTTACATTGTTAATCTTCTTTGTTTCACCGTAGAACACTTGGTGTATGCGTTGCCACTCATTATTTTAACCCTATATGCAATTTAGAATGAGCCCTCCTTTATTTAAAGAAGGATTAGAGATTAAATATTTTTTAGCTAATTTCGCTTTTACTTCTTTTGGTTTGAATTTCTGCTTGTTTTCTTTGCAGAGATACAGGAGAGGCATATTGGGAACGTCTACTCGAATATGTAACTTTTCAACCAAAGGTGCGAAATATTGGCTTTGATTACGTTAGTTCAAACATGGTTGTGATGAACTTGTTGTGAAGCAGAATGTTGGAAATTTTTAGACTATTTTGTTTGAAAAAACGTTTTTTCATTCATTCACGACCTCTTAGAAAAGGTTTAGATAATGTATTTTGTTCATTACAATGTGACTCAATATCAATGTTCAGTCGATCTTGAAGGTAAAAAGAAGCCTACTAATTCATCAGATGGGAGTGATTCTTCTGAAAAGAAGTTGTCTAAGAAAGAGCTGGCCTTGCAACAAGCCTTGGGTCAGATAACTACCACATTTGGAAAGGGGTCGATCATGTGGCTTGGCCGTTCTGCATCATCTAAAAATGTCCCTGTGGTTTCCACAGGTTCGTTTTCTTTGGATATGGCTCTAGGAGTTGGTGGCTTTCCTAAGGTATTTTACATTTCTTTATGATGTCTTAGTGAGGATGAAGCATTTCTTAATCACATGTATTTGGATGGCCGCTTCGAATGTTTTAGAACTCTTTATGTAGCTCCTTTCCTCAAACCATGTTTTTGTAAATGGTAAATGAAAAAAGAATATTGAGACATCATGCATGTGTTTCATGTTTGTGATATAACTTCATTAGATCTTTATAGGGTCGTGTAATCGAGATTTATGGTCCAGAGGCATCTGGAAAGACAACTCTTGCATTGCATGTGATCGCTGAATCCCAGAAGCAAGGAGGTACTGTTTAATTGATAAGTTAATGTGCTCATTCAGTCTATAACCATGTAAATTGAACGAGCCCATTTGCTCCTGCAGAAAATTATAATCTGATAACTGGCTTCCGCATGTAATTCGTTTAGGTCATTTTGTTGGATACGTTGGAAATAATACCCAAAATAAATGGGCAGGAATACTGTAGATTAAGAAAAATAACAACCACCAACAAACAGAAAAATATCAACCAGTGTAATAGGGTTTAGAAAGTCTGTTACTTTGGTCTAGGTGCATCGCAGAATTTTGTTCATAGAGAAACGTGCTGTTTGCACTGAGTTATTGGACACTCCTTTCCCACGATACCACTTCCCTCAAGGAAGCTTGTCTACATCTAAGTTGTCTTACAAATTTCTATTAACTTCTTTGCTCAAGGAAATAAAAAATTGCTAAAATTTCTTCTATCAAAGTCCGTTTCTATGGAACATTCTCCGCTCAACGGGGATTTGTAAGATAGTTTAGTTTCACTGATGCACAGAATTTTCATTTTTTTGAAAGGATGTGTATCTTGGGAGTGGAGTGCCTAATAACTGGAGTGCACTTGGTATGCCTTCTTAAAGGACAACATTTCGCTATGTGCCTTACATAAATAGCTGACTTTACATCTCCTAGTTATTGTTATGTATACACCATTCTTGGGCTCTGTTTTGCACATTTTATTCTTAGACTTTTTTCATATCACACACACTAGAACTGTATATTAAATCGTCCTTTGGGGAAGAGAACAATTCAAATTAACTTATGTTTTCTGTGCAACAATAAAGGATAGTTTTGGAGGCGTAGTTTGAAAGTTTAACTTTAGCACACACAAACATAATGCTGGAGTAATTTGCTTTGGTCTTTTCAATGCAGGGAGCTGTGTCTTTGTTGATGCGGAGCATGCTTTTGATCCAGCCCTCGCTCAGGCTATTGGAGTGAACACTGAGAACCTCCACCTATCTCAACCTGACTGTGGTGAACAAGCTCTTAGTTTTGTGGATTCCCAAATCCGAAGTGGTTCTCTTGATGTTGTTGTTGTTAACAATGTGAGTATGATGCAAACTGTTTTGAAGAGAACAGTTGGAAATTTGTTGTTTTTATATGTTTAATTTTCGGGTATAGGAAACAGAAACAGTTTCATTGATATGTTGAAATTACTTTAATCTTATTTTCTTGGAACATCGTAAAATATTGAATGCCTCTGACCAGGTTGCTGCTCTTGTGCCTAAAGGTGAACTCGATGGTGAGATGGGTGATACGCCCATGGCTATGCAGGCTAGACTCATGGGCCAAGCACTTCGCAAATTGTGCCATTCTTTATTCCTATCACAGACTATATTAATATTTATTAGTCAGGTATTATTTCGTTTCTCAACTTTTTCAGCAATAAAGTGCGACTTTCTACATGGTGGTGGCATCGATTATTTAGTTATCACTTATCAGAGTTCAGTATTATTGCACTCCTTAATACGTTTTTATCTCTAGATAAGGTCAAAGCCGTCCACTTTTGGAGGATCTGAAGTTGTTACACGTTGTGGCAATGCAGTAAAGTTTTATGCCTCGGTGCGTCTTTATGTTTGCAGAATAGGTTATGTCAAGAAGGGGGAAGAGGTATAAAACATTAAATTGCTAGTAAATCTGGATACTGTTAAAATGCATTTTTTAATGTGAATATTAATTTATGCGTTGTATATTCAATTGCAGGTGGTAGGAAGCCGGGTTCAAGTAAAAGTGGTAAAGAATAAGCTTGCTCCTCCATTTCGGATTGCTCAATTTGAGCTCGAGCGTGGAAAAGGTATATGTAAGGAGTCGGAGATTATAATTTTGGGGTTGAAATATAAATTCATGTCCCAGGCAGCTTCACTCTATCGCTCTAATGGTCGAAGCTTCTACGGGAAAGAAGCCTTGAAAACTTTTCTGTTAGAGAATGAAGATGCTAGGGAAGAACTAATTACGAAACTTCGGGAGAAACTACTCGATGCTGAAATGGGTAAGCCACAGAACGGAGATGAAACAGAAGGAAATCTTCAAGAAGATATTATCACACCACCTGATTCTAGGGACGAAGATGCAGTTACTGCTGTAAAAGTGATGAAGAATAAGCATGCTCCATTTCGGAATGCTCAATTCGAGCTCGAGTTTGGAAACTGTATAAGTAAGGAGTCAGAGATTATTGATTTGGCGTTGAAATATCAATTCATAACCAAGGCAGGTTCATTCTTTAAGTATAATGGTCGAAACTTCCATGGCAAAGAGGCCTTGAAAACTTTTCTGTCAAAGAATGAAGATGTTAGAAAAGAACTAATTACGAAACTTCAAGAATATATTATCACGCCACCTGATTCTACGGATGAAAATGCAGCTACTGCTGCAGAATCATAAGCTTGTGGATGCCCTTCTAATTGTGAATTCAAGCATTTCCATTCTTATTATCCTTCATCTATTCCTTCTCTGCCAGGCACAAAATTTTGGGTCTCCTTACCACATTTTTATATCTTCTAGTTTGTGCTTTTGTGGTTCCAATGATGGATGATGATTACCCTTGTAATTTTACATGAAGGATAGAATATTGACAATGGAGGTTTCAGAAAGTCAAAATGCCACCAGTTATCAATGTTTATGAATCTATGAACTATGTATTTCCATATCATACAATTAGAATAATTAGTTTTTTCTTTGTGGTCTCAGCATTCTTTTTAAAGTTTGTAATACATATAATTTATTTTGTCCTCTTGACCCATATGTTCGTTTAGGATGCTGATAAGGAAAAATTTCTAGGATCCTAATTTTCTATTATGGTTCATTAGATTATATTACTATGTCCACATCTACATTAAATATAAAGAATTAAGGTTTGATAATAGAAGGTCAAAATAATCAAATGTTTGCTTCTATTGGATGTATGTTGGTCAATATTTAAAATTCTTTATGTTAAAATCGGACTCAGTACTATTTCTTATGGATCTCTTTGAATCTTCATAATTGGTATCTGACCCACTTTGTGTCCACAAAGTTCAAAGGTGTTTCTAAAAATCAATCATAATCAAATACAAAATCTTGTGGAAAAATTTAATGAAATCTCTCCTTGTTGTTTCTGAAGGTGTTGGGTGGGACCCAACCATTCATAAAGATGAATTCTATTCGAATTAAAACAAAGATTGGAAAAGAATTTAGAGAAACATTGTTTTGGGACTAATTCTCTCACATTTCATAACCACTACTGAATTTTCACATTGAAATGAAGATCAATAAGTTGATAGTGTTGTTCACAAACATGTGAAGTCTCTGTCCAATTTCTATAAAATTTTAAAACTAAATTTTGTTTTCAGAAAAAAAAAAAAAAAACAATGTAACAAAATTTGATTTTGATTTTAATGCAAAAACACATTCTATTCTAGAATCTATTTGGTGGGAATTTAAATAAGAAGATGTGTATTGGTTTACAATATGAATAACTATTTTCACTTATATATGAAGCTTTTTGGACAAGGTCAAAAGTAAAATCACCAAGGTTCCATACTAAAATAACATTAACGTTAAAAAGTTTGTCCGATTTAAGTGATCTTGACCGTAATTGATTAATAAGTCTTTATTGTTATTTTTTAAAATAAACTAATATTATAGGAAAAATAAAACAGAATATTGAACCCATTTATGTTATACCATCAAAAAAATTTATACACTTTAATTACTTTATATAGGCTACAAAGGTCTACAATAGATCATTAACAATAATATAAAAAGTATAAAGATTCACAACTAAAATTTATCAAGTAGTCCTTTTATATATATATATATGTATCAAAGAAGAATAAATAGCATGTAAACAGAAAATAGAGTATAAGATTCCTCGTAGAAAAACAAGAGAGGTTTGGTGGGCACATTTTGAAAATCAAATTAAAAAGCAATTAATGTGACATCGTTCTTTATGGTATCCTAGAATTCAAACATCTAATATTATTAAATCAAATACTTTTCCAAAAAAACAAAAACCTTAGGACTTAGGAAGATAGAGTATATTTTTCAACTTAATTAGCACCTTGATATCGATCCGATATTAGTTTGGATAAACAAAATTTGTATTTGTGTTCAAATCTTAAAATTGATTGATAGGGATGAATATCCAAAAGAATACCAAAAATGTTGAAGCAGGACGTGTAGAAATGTGATTCGTTGATTACGATTTATTTTCGTATGATGATAGTGATGGTAAGTCGTAGACAATTCTTCTCACTGCTTCCAGGAAGGCCGACTCGTCCCATTCCCCACCCTAAAGAAAGGAAAAAACAAAAACAACAATATAATTAAAGATTCCATCATACTTTTTTAAAAAGTAGTTTTAAACAGCTTTAATTTAAGAAACTTAATTACTTGAATTCACAACTATTCAATGAAACCCAATTTACCTGAAGGCTAAACCTGAAGCCGAGGAGGGTAAGAGGAGAAGGAGCGGTCATATGGTTAGCATGAAATGACAAAACTACTCTCGCGTTAACAATAGACTTCAAAAATTGAAGAATGCGAATTGCGATATCCGCCATTAACGGACTATTATCGCCTCTAATGATTATTTCCAAATCTACGACGATCGTCTCGTCTGTTGATCCTGGTGGCGGCAGTGCGTAGGAAACGTTAACGGTAAACTGTTGGTTAAGGGATGAAGTGGGAGTGGTTGATTGGTGGTGTACTGTTCTAATATGAAGATCTTGAGCTTGTAGAAGAATGTGGTTTCTATGGCTAAGTTCTGAAACTTGTGCTTTCAATTTGGTCAAGTATTCTCTTGCTGTTGCCAATACTGATGCTTTATCTTTCTACGTATACGTAAATATAATCATTAACCAAATAATAATAACAACATCAATATAATATGCAATCCAAAACACTATATTCATCAAACAATGTTATTATAAAAAAGAAAAAAACGGAAGGAGTAATTAAGACACTAACCTTAGTTTGAGGTGGAAGAATAGATCTCAAAGCAAGAAAGCTTTCATTGAGTTTTTCTCTCCTTCTTCTCTCCGCTATCATATGAATCAGTTGAGCCGACGCTGGCCGCTTGGCCCCCTCTATTATTATTCTCTCTCCAATCCTCATTTTCTTTAACTTTCTATAAAACACTAACCCTTTTTTCATCAAACTTTCCCTTTTCCGATTCTCGTCTGCCACCTCCACCGCCGCCTTCTTCACATTATATTCCTCAAAAGCACTTTCTCTCGAACCTCCCAACAATGACGAACAGTCCGGTGGTAGCGGAAGCAATGGTATTGTAGAAAGATCGTTGTAAAACAGTAATGAAGGGATTTCTGGGGTTTCTTCAGTGGATGGAGATTTGGGAGAAAGGGAAGATGGAATATAATTGGGCGGAAGTTGATCAGAAGAAGAAGCCATTATTATTGATGAAACTTCTTCCCGAGCAGGAAATAGTATTTGATTTGTTTGTTTCATCTCCTCTACCATTTCTACCTGAAAATTTTATTTAATTTTCCTTTAACTAAACCTAATATTATTTGATAAAGAAATTTAATTTTAGGGTTTACCTGTGAAAAGCCAAGTTCTATTTCTCCATTGCTGCTCCCCATGAAAACAACGCTCTGACATGCATTGTTAATAATTAGACGTTAAAATAGTACTCTCGGTTCAGTTTAAGTTAAATCTTATAGTTTAATATATTCTTCAAAAAGTAATTTTTAGCAAAGTTCTATTGATAATTATATTATATGTACAAAACTTGTATTGATAATTAATCAACCGAAGATCAGTGGGACTTCGAGGCCACATTTGATCTCTACACAGTATTAAGCTATATAATTACTAATAAATCACAGTATATTTTAGATATTGTTTCATTTTTTGATTTTAAAACTAATTTTAGACAGTTTGAGAGGAAAGGAATCATACGAAACACTAGCTATAGAGTCTTAATTTAATCAATGGGCCTATGATCCTATGTGATCAAGATGAATGAGAAGTTCATAGTTTGAGATAAGAAAATTTCATATATATCCGAAGTTAGTTAACAACAACAGCTTACCTTAATCCCAGCTGCCTGTGAGAAAAAAAAATCAAAAAATTAGAAAAAATTATGGTGTATTTTAGCATAAAATAAAGTTATTATAGCACACTTACAGCATAAAATTGGGTTTGGATTTGAGAGGAAGAGTGGGTTAGAAGCACAGATTCCCGAACCTCTAAAAATGAAATTTTGTTCTTGAAAGCATGGCCAGGGACAAGGCTGTAATCAAGTGTGCTCATAATTTAAAACTTTTTAATTAACCAAACAATTATAATAATAATAAATAAAAAAACTTACTTATTTTCAAGACTAAATATCACTTGTGTATACTCATTGAACAGCCTTCGTTGGAAACTTCCTAAAGAGCTGCTGGGTTGTTTCTTCTGATCATCATCCTCATCCTCCCGAAACAACCCATCAAGATTCATTAAACAACTTAAAAACATAAACATAAAGTTAATATCATTTTCCAATAAATAATCAGGGAAAAAAAAGGAAAATGAAAATGATAATATACTTGGAAGGATGGGGTAAATAAGACCAAATGCAAATGTAAGTGGAATGAACAGATTGCAGAATGGAATGCAAGAAGGAGGCTCGAGCATCCTGATTGAGGGAAAATACAATTTCCATATACACATACAAATTGATTAATTAAAAGGAAGAAGAAATAATGGAACAAATTTATAGGATGGGATCAACTGGGAAGTTGACAATAAGGAAGAAGACAGAGAAAAGAGAGAAACAAAAAGTAAGAAGCTGGAAAAACACGAAGCTCAGCAGCCACAGAAAATTAAAACAATATATACATAACTTGGTTTATAAGTCCATCAAGTTTTAAAGTTTGTATTTATTAATGGGTTCAGACTCTAAATTAATTAACATGTCTTTTTTCAATTTTAATTATTAAAAGGGTTCACGTTAAATAATTTGTGTGTAAGTAATTTTGTTTAGATAAATATTATCATCCGATCCTAATTCAAAATTTTGACTAAACCTTTGAAATTAAAAGAAATTCTTGTAGGCAACACGAAATTAGAACGCTCCCTTCTTTAAAAAATTGATAATATAGTTGTTTTCCCTTGATAAGCGGTTAGTTTATGCACTAGCTAGGAAAACCCCATTTCTTTTTAATTAATTGTTGAAAGTGATGAGTTTAGATATATATTTACATTATTTTCTTTGTGTTTAATTAATTTAAATAATGAAATATAAATAAAAGTTAAAATTAGAAGACTTATTTGTTGATAAAATTAAAATTTGATTGGAAATCCAAGGTGATGTAAGAAGAAGTTGTAGAGGTCAAATTTGAGTTATTGTTTTTATTATAATTTTGCTTTATATGGATATAAAAAAAAGGTATGAAAATGATGGGGAAGAAAAGTTGGAGTGGATGATGTGGTCAAAGTCCACATTCGCGAGGGCTTGAAATGTAGGGTCCATTCATACATTTAACCATTGCTTCTTCTAACGATACCCTCCTCATTTTCTCAAACCAAATTCTACTTTTAATTTAAGTACTCTAAGTTTAATTAACTCTTTTCCACCCTTTTTTAAAATTAATATCTATGATCATATAAAGAGAGAAATTAGTATTTTAATTTTGTTTTTATTAAAATTGATATATTGGATGCCATTTAAATTTTTTTTAAAATGTTTATAATATTTGATGGTGAGACTAGTATGATAATGTGATTATTAATTGTATACTTCTAGAAAGGGTAGGTCATCAAAATCAAAATTTTAATTTTAATTTTATTTCTAACTTCGCAATGTGAATAAATATCGTATCGTCATCACCCCTGTTCATAAACGACACATTGGCGTACTGGCGTATTGTGTTGTGCAAAAACCTTTTGAGGAACAAATTTTTTCATTTTTTATACTTCTTATCCCCGGTGACATAATGTTTGCCTTAAAAATTAATAAAATAGTACAATAAAAATAAATGATAGAAATAACAGGTAGTAACCATAGGAAAGTATTATATATGCAATTTTTGTAAAATGGTGTTATCCAAAGAATCCTACAAATTGAGAGAGAACGAAATTAATATTTTTCTTATTTCTTATTAATTATATCTGCAAATGGTCCTTATGAATGGGCCATGGCGCTATATTAAAGCCCATTTGGTTAAGAAAGTGGGCTGGACAGAGTCGTAAGGCCCATACACATTATTTAGCCCATGTTTATATGGGCCCCGGCCACACTCTCTACAGGATGAACTTTTGATATCTAAAGTAAATTTATAAATTTGTATGTACTCTAAATGCTTAGAGAAAACATTCTTTATTAAAATAAAATTAATATTGTTTTAAATTGTATGGCTTATGAAAGATAAGATACATCGTTGGTTGTGTTATCTATGCTTTCAGATTGATTTTAGAGTGAGATTTTAGAGTTATACATCACTTTTAAAATTTTAAAAGTTTATTGTTTTAATTTTGCAATACTGCTTGTGTTTAGGGACTGAAAACAAGCATACCAGAAAAATAAAGGACATTAATGTCTCAAAATCAAAAGCAGGTAAGTCATGACCACTTTTCACGAGCCTCATCGGAGTGGGTCACTGCTAGGCCGTTCGCGCTTAACCATTCGAGTATAGCTGATTCGTTCGCATCGTGGGTCACCGCCGTGGAGACGGAGACAAAGGGCGGTTTTAGGTTTTTTTTTAAAAAAATTGTTAATCAATCATTTGTAGTAGAAGACAAAGGGCGGTTTTAGGTTTTTTTTAGGTCTTGACATTTAAGTACGTAAAATTATAATTACGTTTTTAACCTATCAATAATAGAAGAAAAAAATGGAAAATTATGCATTTTTTTTGCCTTTTGTTATTCTTAACATTTTTTATTTTAATGGATAATTTTTATTAAAAACGTCAAATATTTCTAAACTCTGAAAGTCAATTAGTTCTGCTTTTTAAGAAAGGTAGTATTAAAAAAAGTTATTTTTCTTATTGATTCGTTTAATTTCTTAGAATAAAATAAGAATATATAAAGAAACCTCACATAAACCACACGCATGCACATGTTATATATATATATAAAAGTATGTATGTATGTATATATATGATTCTTCCACAATCATTAGTCTGATACAAAGAAAATAATAAACTAATAATAAGACTTCTACATCAGTATCTTCTCTTAACATCATCAGATGGAGCATAAGATATATGACGTTATTCTTGAAACTCTTCTCGGATCCTACCCTGCATGAACATAATAAATTGAAACAGATGAATCAAATATTGTAAACTGGAAAGGGAATGTATAGTCTAATGTTAAAACGTACTCTTCATTAAAATAATAATAATAATAAAAAAAGAAAAAAAACGTATTGATCTTCATATATTATTTAACATATGCAGATGCATATTTAAAACTTCATAGCTTGGCCGGATGTATGGTTTAACCAAAATAAGGCCAACCCATGAGACCATGAAATGGAAAGAAAAAAAATGCATTAGGGTATGAATTCGGTGACATATTTAAATATTTTTGAGAAATTTTGTTTAATTATTTTTATATAAATTAGATTTAATAAAACAAGATAAATATAGGTATATATAATAATATCAAAAGTAGAAAAAAAAACATATATTTTTTAATTAGTAATAAGTTTGAAATGAAAAGAAAATAAAAAGAAGGAATAAAAGATAGCATTTTTTGTTAATTAAAAAAATAATATAGGAGGAAGGAACTTACTTGATTTGGTTTGACAGAAATGGTGTGCAGTTTAGAGAGGAAGATCATTGGTTGTGGAATTAGGAGGGCTCCAAGTGATGGACATGAGTATAACAAGTATGATGCAAGAGATAAGGAAGAGAACAATTACAATGCAACGGAAGTACATTTGGTAGGGGATCGCAGCTGCAATTAAGCAACTGGTCATACAAAAGAAGGCACCTAGAAAGTATAGGACCTTTGCAAGGGTCTTAAAACTGAAATCTATTGTCATTGCAAAGACAAAACACAGTAAACAAAGTAAACTGGTCATGGATACAAACTCAAAAGAATCAGGGAGTTTAGTTTGAGCTTGTACCGATAGCGCTGCAATACCAAACGTCAAAGCAGCATGAAATCCAATTATCTTATTTTTTTGCTCCTCCACCATCTTCGCCACGACTTCAACAAAGCTCTGGGTCACTTCACCCAACATTTGTCTGAACCAGAGGGAGATACAAGCCATCCAATTCAATATTTCCACTCTACAAGAAAGACAATTGAGAGGCTTGAGAGTTTTGAGAGTTTTGAGAGTCTTGAGAGTCTTGAGAGTCTTGAGAGTCTTTCCACTCTACCAGAACGACAATTGAAAGGCTTTAATTTCCACTCTACATGAAAAACAATTGAGAGTTGCTAATGCATTTTATAATGGTAGGAGCTGACCTTTGACTTAGTTTGGTTCCAAACTTAGGATGTCCTTATCACCTTTGTGTTTTTAAAGTATAATAATTAATATTGGTAGGAGCTGGCCTTTGACATGGTTTGGTTTCAACTTTGGATTTTTTTATTACCTTTGTTTCTTTAAAGTAAAGTGCTCAAAAGTTTTAGAAGTAAGATTCTGTGTCACAATTAATAGAAATATATCTAACTGATGGTTGTGAAACAGGAAGCACAACCACAAGACTATATCTAAAACAACATTCTTTAATATTTTTTTGTAATTTAATATTTTAAAATTAATATTAAAATATAAAAATCGATAATGTGATGGGACACGTACCCCAACTACCTCTACATTGCTTTGAGTCGGTTTGGATTACCTTAATAATAGTAGGTAGCAGTAGTCATTGAAGAAACAAAAAAAAGAAATTTGAAGTGGGTTTAGATTACTTTTTAAAGTGATTAAATTAAAAATAAAAAATCATTTAAAAAAAGTTTAAGATGTTTAATAACTTTTCAAAATATGAGTTTGAAAAACAATCCATTTTAAAGAAAATGTTTAAATTTTAAATTATTTTAAATAAAGTGTTCAAACGAAAATGTATTATTTTGAAAAACATTTTTTTTTATCTATACATAATCCAAACAAAACGGAGTTTGGCCACTCCTCCATTCTGGATATGAAATGAGAAAAATAAACCAAAAAAATATCACATGTGGAGGTGAGTAGGAAAGAAACCTTATAAAAAGACTGCATTTGTGTATTAGAAAAATGATTAAACATCCAACTTAGGGGATTAAGTAATCACTCAATTTAAACTTTTATTAAAATCAAACTAAAACACTTTAATTACGAAACTAATACGACAAAAGAAAATGAAATTATAACAAATAATATAAAAATAAACGACACTGTTTTTTTAAAAAAAAATAATTTTTGTAGTTTTTCAATTTCAACAACCCTTTATTTATCTTTTTATTTATCATTATCATTATCATTATCATTGTCTCTAATCTTCCAACTTCGTGATACACGCGTCTCAACCTCGTTTCTTCCCTACTACATTGGTATTGAGATTCTCCAACTTCTTTTTATTTTGTATTTTACTTACCTTCCACTTTGAGTTAAAGTCGCGGTGGCCCTCGTATTCAAATCTTTTTCTAGAGGATCATAGATTGGGTATTAAACATTTCTTTCTATATATCATTGGATATACAATAAAAAAATACAAAGAGGAAATTAAATTAACATCAACTTCAAAATAAACAAAAACAACATATCATGGTTCACATAGTTGATAGAGATATATATATAGTAATTAATTGAAAAGGTTTCTACTACAAATTAATAAACATTGAAATAAAAAAAATTAACCTAAAAGAAAAAAGGGGACACGGGAGAATGCTTTAAGATTTTTGTATTTGAAAGCTAAGATATTCAAGTTTAATGAGTTATGTAAAATATAATATTTAAGAAAAGTGATGTCGTAATTAGTACAAAATTTCTTAGATTAGAACAAATGTTTTCTTTAAAAGTAGGTTAACTTGATTTTAAAATATATCATTAAAAAAAAGGAATACTTTACATTATTTTTTATTATTATAGCTCGAAGAAACTATATAAATTAAAAGAAAATGAAAAACATAAAAAAAAAAAACATAGTTGAAGTTACCAAGTAAATAAATTTATAGCATATGTGTTTGTCATTTTTTAGTTAACCAAATCAATAATGAAAATATGGTAATAAAGTAATATGGTAATCTAAAACAACTTCTACAAACATTTGCTAGCATGAGTAGAAAGAGCTACATAATTATTAAAAACTTTTGGGGTGCGACGAAAACCCTTAATAATTTTTTGTCTTTGGCTATTAATCATACAAAATAGAATTTGCTAGAGTAAACTGTGTAGGTGAAGGAACAATAAAAATGTTCTTATATAAACCAAGATAAAACAAGTTTTAAAAAATGTAATGAATAAAACTCCTTTTATAGTAACATAAATGTCTTACAAAACTACTAAAATTTTGAAAATTTTGAAACGTTATAAATTCTATAGTGGTTTTTTTTTTATAGAAATAAATAGCATAGTATACATTATGTTGAATGATAATTAATAATTAGAAATTAATTTCATATTTTAATTATTTTGTGAAGATGAATCTTATTTAAGCATACATTAAATATTTAAGGTACGAATCTTGCTTTAAATTGTATCAATGATACACTAAAATTTTGCAAAATGGTAGTTGTCGATTTCTTTAAAGTCTTCTTCTTTATTATTGCATAAGTTAAAAGATCAAATTCGATAAGCTAGTGGCTGTAACCTTCACTCATGCTCATAGTAGTCATAAACGATGCATTAACATAATGTGTTGTGCAACAACCTTCTAAGGATTGTGGTTTTTAATTTTGTATGCATCTTATCCTTAGGGTTTACATTAATTATGTCTGGTAATTCTTGTTCTAAAAGTTAATAATATAGTACAATAAAAATAAATTACAGAAATAATAAAATATATCTATGTTTTCGAAATCTGTTAGTAATAGACTATACCTAGTGATAGGAAAGTATTAACAGTAAAATATATTTATTATTGTAAATAGATTTTGTAAATATATATATGCAATTTTTGAAAAACAGTGTTATTTCTTATTAATTATATTTGCAAATGATTCTTAAGTTATCACAAAGAATGTCAAATGGATATGAATGGGCCATGGCGCTATATTAAAGCCCATTTGGTTGACAGGCTGGACATCGACCAGCCTTCTATTCAAGAAAGTGGGCTGGACGGAATCGCAAAGCCCATACACATTATTTCGTCCGTGTTTATATGGGCCCCTGCCATGCTACACTATGAAATTTTGATATCTAAACTAAATTTATAAATTTGTAAATCGTATCTACAATGATTTTGATGAATTCTAAATGCTTAAAGAAAACATTATTTATAAAAATCAATTGTATGGCTTGTGATATCTTAAATCAGAAAATTTGTTTGCAGGTAGATCATAGATTTTCCTTCTAAAAAACGAAACTTTAAGAGATATACTAAGAGCGTAAAAATACTCTCATCTCAAAATTTCCATGCTACAATATTTTTCGATAAATCATTAATAAAATTTTCATCACTAATGTAAAAAAAAAAATGTAGATCTCTCACCATAAACTAAAAAAAATTGAAATTTGGAGAGAGTTAATAAGAGCATGAAATTTAATGGATAAAAGTTTATACTTTTTCCCTAGATGAAAATTTCTTTTCGTATTATTGGTTTAATTTTCAAACTATCAATTTGACATTTTGTCTTTCCAACTAAAGTCCTGAATTGTGTCAGCAAAGGTTATTTTTATTTACTCTATGTTATGTATTTATTGAAAAATTTAATACATTTTGGTTAATAAAACCATTTGATCGATGCCCAATTTGTGTAAACGGCTAACCCTAACTTGCACGATCCGATTTGGTCTCATCAAAATTTCTACGTATCATGTTTTTGGGTATGTTTGATGAAGCTATTTCTATTTCTAATATTTTTAAAGAAACAAATTTGTTTAATAACCAAATTTTGATTGTTGTTTCTAAAACTCAAGAAAAATGTTCCTCCTACATGATACATTGTTTGTCCCGACTCCCCGTTGTGTCATCTATGCTTTCGGATTGATTTTAGAGTTATACATCATTTAAAAAAATTTATAAGTTTTATGTTTTAATTTGCAATAATGTTTTTAAATTTCACTTAAAATGTATTGCACCACTCACTCTATTATTTTACCCATTAGGACATAATTATAAATATCATTGTATTATTGTTTTCAAGTTCCCATCGAAATTTTTCAGAATGAAATATGTAAGTTTTTAATAATTATATTTTATATATTTAATGCATTGATATTTTCTATTTATCTTATATTACTAAATTATAT
Organism: Cucumis hystrix; assembly: GCA_025688845.1. NCBI lineage: Eukaryota > Viridiplantae > Streptophyta > Magnoliopsida > Cucurbitales > Cucurbitaceae > Cucumis > Cucumis hystrix. The sequence continues at coordinate 18,306,865 of CM046887.1, read as the reverse complement.
TTGAACCGTAATTAGAATAAAGAAACGAAAAATAAGAGACTATTCTAAAAGAATGTAAGATGGTAATAGTTAAAATATATATTAGAAATAATAATGAGAATTGAAAACCGAAAACACGAAAACATTATCGACCAAGGTTTATCATTGTTATTTACGATAGCTTATCATTGTTATTTATGTTTGTCCGTGTCTATGAAAATTGAAACTTCAATCACTCCTGGTCCAAATTACCTAACTCGACTTTGTGACTTTGTGGCTAGGGTGTAATTTTTTCCCTAAACAATAGTTTTGATATAATTCGATAATACGAATTAAAGAAAAAATCAAACTAAACTAAAATTAATATGAAAATGAAATAAATGATACTTTTACTTGGCCTTTTCTTCTTCTTCTTTCGTTTTATTCTAGACAGTAGTAAGTTACATTTTTATTAAAAAAGTTCATAGGTGTTTCACCTTTTTTGCTTTGAAAATGGTATGATTAATATAATCTTCTTATAGGTAATTACAGCCTGCCCAGTTTTAATTTCATTGGTCTTTTTTTTCTTCTTTTTACGTATAAACAAAAAAAGTCTTTAATGGAAAATATATAATTAAAGCACAGCTAATTCGACATATTAACTTTCATATTCAAAACGTTTATTTCTATTTCAAATCACTTAAAGATCTTTACTGATTTGACAAGAAACAACCAGCTTTTTCTTAACACAATTAATTTCAAACCCCTTCAACAATAATTCCTCTTTGAAAAGTTAAAGTTTTCTATAAAGTTTAAAGGTAATTCCTAAACTTTCTAATTTATATCAAATTAAAATTTAAAGTTTTTTTTTTAATAAAGTTTAAATATTATAGATCTAGTAAATATTATATTGCCACTCATAAGGTTAGGTTAGTGAGAGTGACTATTTTTGTAACAATGTAACGGTGATTTTGAGATTTTTCTTAATCTTTCAAAGAAGGCATGATGTTATATTCGAAGTATATAATTTATTGCAGGCCAAATAAGATTTTCAAATTTAAAATATTTAAGTCTAGCTCAACTAAATTACATGTCTAGTAAAAAAAAAAAGCTTTGAAGATTATCTTGAAAAACTTCTATCTAATTAAGTTTGGCTTCATATATATACTTTTTATTTTGTGAGTAATTAATGATAGATAACCATAAAATTGAAAACCTTGAATGTCCTATATATTATTCGACACAAAATTCTATTTTAAGCCTCATATTTCTGACTTCTTTAAAGTTTGATTCACACATATATACTTAAACACATTTATTAGCATAGGATAGATTGGTGTAAATCAAACCACCCATAGCTTTGAGCTATAAAATTACTGCACTAAAAGGTCAAAGAAACATTATATATATATATATATATATAGGAATTATGAATAACTCAATATTTAACAGAATAATGTATTTTTCTAGGGCAAAATTCCAACTTTCAATCTCAAAGTGAAGAGTACATCTCAATTAAACTTTACCAAAGTTATAATTAATTTAGGACTGGATATAGGTACAATAATGCCATAAATATATATATTATTTAGTTTAATTTAACCTTAACAAAAAATTAATCTATCTATCTATATATTATTTTTTCTTACACTGAGAAGAAAATAATAATAATAATAGTAATAATAACAGTGATAAATTTCAGGAATTGAAAATTTTTTGTCCTGGAGAGAGAATATGTTTAGGGTCAAACTTGAATTTGTTGTGTTGGAAAGTTGTCCATTTGGAACCAAAATGATGGATCCATTGTGTTTGGGTTTTGTAATGAGGGAGATATTGTTTGATTTCAATTCCTGATTTCTCACAATATTCTATTATCTCTTCATTTTGTTCTTCAAACTTCTTCCAATCATCAAATCCACTTGAGTTCAAGAACCCTACTGTGTAGAACACTTCTTCATCTGGTATCACTGTTGAGTTTCTATCATCCCATCTGCATTTCAAATATATATAATCGTATCCAATCAATTAGTTTATTACTTTATTATGCTATATAAGAAAAATCACGCTATGTCAATTAACTTACTTCGATCGGTTCATTGGATATATCAATATAGGACCCTTGGTTATGTTTCGTCTTACTATTATGTCTTTGAAGACACCTGAGTCGAAATCTATGATACGAGATCTCGGTACAAATAGATTCAACCATGGATGAGGAACGTCCCATAATCCCTTAGATTGAAGCTTCAACTCTCCACTTCTAACCCTATTTAGAAATTCAACATATGTTACATCTTTCTCGAACTTGAACCCGCTTTCATATTCTAAGCCTTCTAGTAATACTTCAAGGTCCTACAATATAGAGAAAAGTACAAATAAAACATCAATTATATAGTCATAAATAAATAATAAATATGACTTGTCTATTTAATTAATTCGTTTTGTTCACCTATCAAAATTATGTATGAACCCAAACTTGTTTTCATATTATGACTACTATGATAAATTTTAATGTTATTCATATGAATAGTCCACAAAGATTAAGTTTTTATAGAACATGTCAAAATTATTCGAAATTTTTGATTTATTTGATAAAACAAAAGTAATCTTGGATGGTTAAATTTTTTGAATTAATATGTAGATGTAGTAGTAACTACCTTATCTACGGTAGATTGAGTATGATGATCATAGTATTTAACAACTTCAAGGCAATAAATAACAGAGTTTTGATTGGCCAAAGAGATTATTCTGGGATGATCAGACGATGGAAAGAACGAGGAGCGCCAATTATCTGGTGAGCCGTGATGCAGCAAAACTAAACCCTCCAAATAATTCAAAGCATTCACTTGTTTCCTTCCATTCAACGAGATTAAATGTTCTTGATCTTTAGTGAATGCAACGAAGTTAGCGTACAACATTCGTACCCATTTAACCTACAAGAAAATGGAATTAAAAAGAAAAATTAACGGGGTATATTTTATTTTCCACATACATATAGGTAGAAGCATATTGTATGCATGTATAGATAAGAATAGTGATGGTGATAAATTAGTGGTCAAAGCATGGGGTTAAGAAAATGTTAAACGTACAAATTGAGAATTAATTCCGAATTTTGTCTGTATTAGGAATACGACATCGTTTTAGGTGGTTGGAAGTGACAGAAACACTTACAAACAAAGACAAGGATATGTAAGGTTGTTTGGAAGCTTTCATTGGACAAAATCCACAGATACTTCCACACTTCTAATCAAAGTCAATATATATTATATTGCAAAATTCAAAATAAGAAACCCAACAAAAACTTCCAAAACACAGATGAGAAAACAACAAATATAACATATTGGCTGAAAATTCTCTACTTCAATAGTAATTCCAACAACAACAAATGAGTTTCCTATTTTAAACTTTGAAATACCTTCTTCTTTTTATCTCTCTTTACTTTTATTTATGATTGTAAAATACTTTACGAACTCTTTTAACTCTATAAATGTCTTTATTTTGTATTATATATGAATATGTGTCTATGGAAAAATTATTCTGCTTTTCAACTTATCTTTATATGTGATTTCTTAATACTCCAATTAGTTTTTAAAAAACGAAGTCTAATTCGTTTCAATTTATTACAAAAAAAAGAAAAAAAGTTTTAAATTTTTGTTTAGTTATCAAAACTTATCATGGGTTTTTTTAAATATTCGTAAAAAGTAGAAAATAAATCAAGAAATTACGATATAGAAATCGGTAAAGTTCGATGAATTTTTGTAAATAATTATTAGAGTGGCATATTAGAAATTATTGTTATTATGAAGCAGGTAATTGTAAAACGTTATTGAATAATTTTTTTTTAGGTGTTAGTTTCATAATGATGTTAAATAAACAAGATTTAGAAAAGAAAAAAGAAGAAAAAGAAAGTACCCTAGTTGGAGCTGGTTCCAAAGCAATTCTTGCTCGAGCAATAATTCCAAATTGACCCAACCCTCCAAGAACGGCATGGAAAAGCTCACAATTCTTTCTGGGAGAGCAAGTCATCATATTCCCTTTCCCTACATAATTCATATAATTCCAAAACAAAACAAAAAAATTATTAAAATCACATAAAATTAATTGCATGCACGAAATGCAACCCAATAATAATACTCAAAATGTCCACTGGAAACACCTGGTTTGAAAAATACACACACATATATATATATTTAATTTTATTCCCATTACTAAAATTTAGGTTTCAAAGTAAGGGTCCACCAAGTAACGAACATCTTTAATTTCTCACATCATTTAATATTCTGTGGAAAAATACTAAAACTAAACTTGTCGTCTTTAATAATAATACTATATAATCATAATGTGAACAAAAAGAAGAAAAAAAAAGCAAAAAGATTTCATTTTAATTTTTATAATCATAAAGTTTTAATCATAATAATAATAATATAAACTAAGTTTACTAAATTACATATACTTTCATTTTCCGTACCAGTGACGACATCCATCTCCAACACATTGCTGACCTGTGGACCGTACCGAAAACTCTGCCCGCTGATTCCTGCATTTGACAACGTCCCCCCCACTGTGATATACAAATAATCTGTCCACGAAACCGGCGTCATCCCATATCCCAACGTCGCATTCAACACCTCAATCCACAGCTGTTCTCCTCCCACATCCACGTAAAACTCCCCCGTCGTCCACCGCCTACACGACACAACGATTCCGGGGGTTTTCCGATTCCGTCGCAGTGCCGACATGTCGATAACTACGCCGTTTTTGGCCATTGCCTGACCACGTACGGAATGTCCCTGTCCTCTTGCGGCTATTTGAAATGGGATGGGGTTGTTATAGGCATAAGAGATTAACTGAACTACGTCGTTTATTGAAGATGGTTCAAGAACCGAGGCTGGGGTTTCCTTAACCATGTTCCCGTAATCCGACGAGGCTATGGTTAAAGTTTCGGGGTCGTTTTGGAGGTTGTTTGGTTGTTGGTTTAAGGTGGTTGTAGTAGTCCATGCCTTGGATTTGTTTATGCTTGATTTTAATCGGCTTATGAAAAAAGTGGTTATAAAATAAGCTGGAACTGGAAGATTTTCATTCATCTTTGAAAAAGAAGAAGAAGAAGGGGTAGAAGAAGAAGAAAGTAATGGCTTTATGCGTTTGTTGGTAAGAAACTGGTGAGTTTCTAAGGGAATATTTATAGAGGTTTTGAGTCAATGCAACGACAAAATACTTTATTAAATTCAACGCTATACTTTATTTCTTTATTTTAACCTATTAATTTATCCCAACATTCCAATAATGTCCCTTTTCAATACGTCAATGCTTCATTCAACTTCTCACCTAATCACTTTCTGACTTTTAACTTTAATTTAATCATTTTACTTATCATTTTAATTTCTTAGTCTTAGTCGCCTTTTGAGTCCTCAATCAAATTTAAATATTACCATTTTTAATTTGGTGTGTTATTTGATGTTCAGAATATTAGAAATACAACGTCTCATATTAGCAAAGTTTGAGGAAGTGGAGAGTTTTAAAAGTTTGAGGAAGTTGAAAGTTTTAACATGTTCAAGTAGAAACGTTTAAATTTAGATGTGCTAATAATTTTTCTATTTTATATGCTCTTGTGTTAAGTGGTGGAAAATGAGTATGATTGATATACAAAAACTTCAAAAGAATGCACTTGAAATTGAGATTGAAAGATTGAAATTGTTTTCATTTGGTTGTAATAATTTTTCATATAATGAAAATTTTCTGGTCCGTAATCTTATCTCCGATTCCGTGTTTTTCCATCTTAATTGTTGTACTCTTTCTTTCATTATTTTCTTTCTTAATCTTTCTCCTTATTCCTATCATCAAAGTGTGATTTTTTTTTTTAAATTTCTCCGACAACTAATGGTCAGACTTTGAAAATGTTTGAGCTATATAAATTATAAGTTTTAACCCCTAATCTAACCTTACTGAGATTTGTATTTATTCTTTTGTCTCGAACTCTCAGCAACTTTTAATTGAATGTTTCTAATTAATTAGGTCTTCAAAATTTATTTTGAAAAGATTTGTATGGATCAAATTGATATAATATAACAAAATGTCTACTATATATATATGTTTTTTCATTCACTGTCAAATTTATCTTATATTTAATGGGAAAAAATGGCTTTTTTTATATAATTTTATTCAGAGGTGACTTTAAAACTTAAAAGAAATGTATAAATAGAAGACAATTTATTATTAGACCGTTTCCATCTTAGAAATTTCAATGAAACTGTCTAGACACTTAATTAAACTCTTTCTTAAATATTAATCAGAAAATAGAATGAAGGTATACTAAACTTGAAATTTATGCATAAAAATTAGAAAAAAGTAGAAAAATAGAAGGTTGATTTAAAACTGGGTAGGTACGAAAATAAAATGCTTTGGTTGTTCTTTTACAATATATATATATATATATATATATATATAGAAAAGAGCTGTGGCCTGTGTGTTAAGGTTGGTTTGGTGAATGGTGAGGGAGAGAGGACTTGACCACGTCGATTCGTTCCTGCTTTTTCAACCATGGGATGGCATACTTAAACTATGTTTATTTTTATTTAACAAACCACTTTATACAAACAATAGTCTTGAGATTACACAAATCTAATAATTTTCATTATTATATTCTACTTTCTTTTTTAAATTATTATTTATTGTTGAAGAAGAAGAAGAAGAAGAAGCACACAGGGCGAAGGTTCGAAGCAAAACCATTTTACATATGCCATTACTTCTCGTGGGCCTTCCACCATTTTCCACCGTCCGATCCATTTCAACCGTCAAGATCAGTCAATTTCAGTCAACTAATTTCTCCATTTTTTTTTACAAGGTATATCATCATTTTGATATCTATATTATTTGATGCCTCTACACTCAAACTTTCAAAATTTTAATTTAATGTTCTTCTTTCTTTTGGGTTCTTAGAATTTTCCAATCCAAGTGTAGTGTATTCACACACACTTTGTAAGAATGGGTTGGCAAATTAAATAGGAAGGATGAGAGCAGTATAGAATAATTCTTTATAAATAGTGTATAGATAATAATTGATAATATAATGTTAAGGAAGGAAACATAGATTAAGGTTGTAATGTTGAGTACTATGATATGTACGAAAGCTGCATAGCAACTAGAATAGACATACTTCAATGTACTTATTCATCAAGTTTTAGACATGCTTCAGACACATCAATCAATAAGACCATTTCCCTATTTAATTTTATTTTTCTTCTTCTCTTTTTATTTATTAATTACAGATTATTATCAATTTATTTTCCCCATTTCTTCTCCCCTTGTTATGTGACACGTCTGCCCAAATTGAGACAAACTTTGAACCTTAGGACGACCATATGCTGTCCTTACAAATCCTAAGCTGTTTTTCATATAACTTTGATTTTGTACATTACCCATCTGGAAAAGATGCCCTTGTTTCTTTCCCCTTTTAAATCAGTACATTACCTTTGATTTTGGACATAACATGACTTACAATAATCGACACGTATCAGTTTTTTTAATTTATGTCACAAATTTAAATCTCTTATATCTTGTTGAATTAAAATATATATTGGATCATGATGTAAAGTGAAGTAATTAATTTACCTGCTATGCTAGGTGTCTATAAAATATGATGTGAATATGATATGGCGTGTTTTAATCGAAGAAACCAAGAGTTAGAAAGAATACTTAGTTTTTCAAACATCAAATAATCTGCCACACTATATTTTAATTAATCTTTTATAATTTGGTTAAGAATATAAGAGAAATAAATGGGAGAATATACTATCCCAGTAATATACTTAAGGAACGAAAATCTTTAGGTCAAAGATTATTTGTTGAATAATGGGTAAGTTGCCGATTTGTTAAAATTTTTGTAAATAAATATATATCCACGGTTTCCTTCTCTTTCATATTTAAAATCGTATTAGCTGGGTTTCTTTAATCCATCAAACCATATAATATATGATATATTATATATATATATATTTGTATTATTTCAGGTTTGAGGTGCTGATAATAATACATGAAATCCCAAAGTTGAATTTAATAAATATTTTTGTGATATTAAAAAATGTAATCTTTGAGATGCATGTGCACAACGCATGTTAATAATGAACCAGTCTTCTCAATCATTTTGGAATATATATTTATATTATATGGTTCGGTATCTTAGCAACCAATATAATAAATTAAATGAAATATTTCTTCTGCACTACCAAACCAAACGTACGGTTTGAACTCAGACCCTTTCCATTAGAAACAAGCAAAGGATAGGATGGATACTACATTTTTCAAGTTCCTCATGAGTATATACTTTCTGCTGTTGATGAAGTTTTGGCAATTTGTCTGTCTTCCTTCAATCATAATTTTGTGTAATACTATTAAAAAAAAAAAGGATATAGGCTTATATAAGAAATTACACTTGAAAACTAATTTTCTCATAGTTGAACGAAACACTTATTGTTGTTGTTGTTGTTGGAAACCAAACACTAAATGAAGTAATTATTATTAAATATTTTTCTATTAGGGCCTTTATAAAATTATAATTAAAAAATTATTGTAGCCAGCCCACCCTTTAAATATATGTGTATAATCCTACTTTTAGGTTTGGCATTAAAAATGTTGTATTAGAAAATGTATTATCTTTAACCTAATCTAATGCCTTCTATATTGATCTCAATGATCACTATGTTCAACTTTGAACTATATATAATATTCTAGATGGAAAAATTAAACTACTTTTTTAATTTGTCTCTAAAAGTGTGCTTAGTCCCTCAATTTTTAAAATATACTCTTTTCTTAATTTTTAAGAATATGTTTAAAACACCCTTCAATTTTTTTTTATTATCATTATTTGTATTCTAAATTAAAATATTTTTTAAAAATTATCTCTCTAAAAATATTTTTCTAATTCAACAATCTTTTAAACATATTAATAAAATCTTAGAGGATTTATCGAGAAAAAATCCTAAAATCTAAAGGAGTACGTTTTGGAAAATCATAGCCCAACCGAATGCATGGAATGATGAAAAAAAGGGGGTTTTAAACCAAATATAATAATATCCATTTTTCCAAAATTGAATCATAGCAAGAGTAAGAAAAAAAGAGATGAAGAAATCTTTGAATTGAAATGATATATTCAAAAAGACCAAAAATGATATAAATTGCTGGCAATCTTCACGAAAACAACTAAGCATTGGCTTCCCCCACATGCCCAAATAGTGACTTTGTTTTATGTTTTCAACCTAAAAAAAAAAAAAAAAAAAAAGGAAATTAAATGGTAAAGTTGCTTCCCACCCTCTAAAAGTATTAATTTTATTAACAGAACCCTAAACAAATTAAAGGGTTCTTCATTAAATAAAAATGGTACATATAATCTCCATTTACTAATTAGAACACCTTTGAACAAAAAGGCAAAAACCCTAGCTACCCACATCTACATATATGTATATTTTTCTTTCCCTTTATAATTACTAGCTTTCCAGCTGAATTATTATAATTAACTTTTTTAAATATTTGATGTTGTCTTTTTCCACTTTTGGCCTACCATAAGAGAACTTGGACTCAATTAATTTATTCTTTACTATACATATTATATTTTAATTCTATTCTACCTTGTATCCATATTTACCTACTGTTTTTTCTTAAATATACTACAATGTCACATATGAGGGAAGAAAAACAGTAATTGAAAGTGATATATGACTTATAGATATATCTCTCTATTTTATAATTCTTAATTCGGGCTATGTTGTATTGTCCTTATAATTTAGTAAAATCTCAAAAATCATTTTCCATTACCTTACTTAACCTACACATTATATTACAAATTCAATAGTTCTATTACTTGTTGGTATCTATATTGATCGATACATAATATAACATTCTTAACAAAGTTTAACTCAACGAATTGAAACGATTTTTTCCCCATAATTTAGATACATAAGACATAACCGAAATTGAAATTGGAATAATTTGGAGAGATTAATATAGGCTAAAAGATGAATATGTTTAGGTCAATAATTTAAGTAAAACATAGGGGATTTGGTTCGTCCGTAGGGCAGGGAGTGACTCGGTCCAAAATAAATAATAATAACAACAACAATAATAAATAATAATAATATGGTTGAGAATCTTGTATTGCATTATTTGATTGGAGAGAGAAGCATATATATGTATATATAGTTTTTATTTTATTTTGATTTGAGATACCGAAATCTTGATGGGAATGACAAAGGGAAAGGGCAAGGCAATGCCACACTGCCAGCCAGCCTACAACAACATCACGTGGTCCAATAACCCACCGTCAATTTTTTCTCTTCTTCTTTTCAATTTTTTCTTCATCATTATTTCAAATATTAGCACATTACCACAAATTATTTCAACAACTTTCTCCTCTTTTTTTCTTCTTCTTTAATATAAAAACAACATAACAAATTAATGATGATAATAATAATAGTTTAGTTTATCTTCGTTTGATAGAGTCTATGTGTGCGTAATTTTGTGCAATCCTCAATGAAACCAAATTAAGAACAAGATAAAATATGCTTTCATTTAATGAATTTCATTAAAAAGAATAAAAAATCTTAACCAAGAATATAGAACAGTGCCCAACTAATATTATCAACCTTCCAATAATTAAGTAAGAAACTTGAAAATTAAAAGGAACTGCAACACGCAAAAAATTGAATCTCTATCAGATAGAAAATTTCAAAAATAATAAAAAGAAAAGAATATGTTTTAGAATTATGAATGTATAGAAAATATAGGAAGAAAGAAAGGGGAGGGTCCAGTTGGGCAAGTTGGCTGCTTGGCTGGGTGCTGCCTTACCCCATATGCTCTTACTTTCTTCGCTAGAAAAGACGTATTCCGTCACACGTGACAAATAGAAAAATACTTAGGTACATCTTAAAATGTATCTATTATTTTATAATGTATTCAAGTTAAGTATATGTTGTTGCTATAATTTACTTAATATTTAATATAAAAAGTATGACAGTTTGTTGAATTAGGGTTTTTCTATATGATTCTTTGTAATGATATATATGATGTTGTACATTTTGAGATCATATAAGATTTGTGTCTATACCAACAAATTTTATCAACAAAGATACCGATTTGATTGTTATAAAAACAATGTTTCTTACTCACTATTTCAATAATGATGTAAGATTATGTTCGCATTTCCAACTTGCATCTATATCAATATTATATTGTGATAATATAATAATCAAAAAGTAAACTCTAGGATTTATTTTAGTTTGAAAAGTGGATATAGGAAGAAAAAATATATAAGAACAATATATATGCTCATAGAAGGAGAGAGTGCACCATCAAACTAATTATGATTGAACGATTTAAATGAGATGTATAAAACTAGGTTTAGTAGTACTATAAGATATAGCTTATTAGAGATACATCAAATTATTTCATTTTGAATCTAATTGGTTATAAACGGAGTTATTGTCAACGTACCTATCTTATAAAATACTATTTTTTTTTTACTTTGATCCTTTAACATATATGTCCTTTAAGACAGTACCTTCAAGGAAGGTTCATATCATATATGGATAAGATCTGAATTTATATTATTTTATATGTGAATTATGTTTTAATTAACTAATTTGATAAGGAATGAGTGAAGAAACATGTTGAAAATAATGAACTAAATTAAATGGAAAAAATGAAAGGGGGGATTGTTGGTCCCAGTGATATAGGGAGAGGCAGGGACACAGAGAGAATCACTGCATGATTTTTTTGGTATCAAGTTTCTCATAAAGTACTCATTTTCTTCTATCTATCCCCATCACTTTGTCCCCTCTATACTTTTTCCATTTTCATTTACAACTCTTTTCTTTTCGTTTCATTTCTCACTTGATCACAATTATATCTACTACTTCTAAGTTTTAACATAATTTAATAGTATTAAGTAGTTCGTGAACAATCCATTTTATATTATATATAGCACCCCATGCAGTCTTATTTAGAATTAGAAATAGATCCATGAATAAAAATAAAAATGACATCTACATCTCCATTTTATATTGTATATGTATATGTATATGAGTTGTCAGTATCATATATATATATATATATATATATATATATATTTGTACTTTATTTTATTTAATGTTTTTCTCATAATTTTGTCTCATGTATATGTAAATATATACCCTTGATATTATTTTAATTTCAATCCTTATTTTTTTTTTAACTTTTGCATCGTGTAATTACATTTTTTCTAGATATATATTTTTGTTTTCTCAGTAGATTTTCACCATTTCAACGAAATTATGAAATTGATTTTCAACAGATAGTGTAGGGATGCATAACCTATTCTTAGTGGTCATTCTTGTTCATAAAACTATATATATATATATATGTATGTATGTAATAATTTGAGGAATATGTTGGAGATCAAAACACTGATTTCAAGGGAGAGGAAGTGTACTGACATAGGCTGATGTGTTGGTTTAATTAGTTTGTTGGTTTAGACCTATATAATTTGGAGTTAGAATTGTCGTAAGGAAATGTTTTAAATATAGAAAAATGAGTTCACATATTTACAAATATAACAAAACTTTACTTTTTATTTTATGATATATACAAATTGTGATATAGATTAAAATATATAACTACCACTTATGTGATAGACACTGATAAATTAAACTGTTTTTTTTAAATGAATTATTAATTTAAAAAAATCTTAAAATAACTATGTTGAGGGTTGTTCCAGACAAGATTTGAAGTTCACAGGTGAATCTAAATCTAGAAAGTTCCAAAAAGACCAAAGGAGAGCTCGTCTCAAAAGAAAATGTTGATGTCTTGAAGTTTGAACCAAGACCAACACCGGCCTGAAAACGTTGAGCGACATTCAACAATTTCAAAAGGGAGAACACGTAAAATCTCCAAATTGCGAAACCTAACCTTTCTTTCTTCTTGTTGTGCCTAGCTAAACTAAACATTTATATATACAAACTTATGCATATGGTGCAATATGTTTGCAACGTCTCACTAATGCAAAGATCTCTTACTCAAGTCAACTAGGAAGAACTCGAAAGGAGACTGAAAAGAAAGAAAGTTGTTAGTCTATGTAATTTCCTCCTTAAAAATTGAAATAGAATTATATACACACACTACATTACGCTTTTCGTGAAAAGTAAAAAATGGTGTAATATGTTGGCCAAAATTGGGACAAAAGTAATAGTAATAAGTTAGCAAAAATCTAAATCAGACTGATATCATAAAATCTTTTCAAATATCAATATGCCTTTTACATAACAACAAAAAGAACACTCAAATCAATTGCTATAACAAAGACAAAGACTGATATTATGTATAGTAACTTAGCATATCACTGTCTTTTTCTTCCCTTCTAAATGAAATGACATTTATTTATTTTCTCTTTCAATACCTAAAATAAAATTATAGATTTTATCTTTATCTTTGAGGGAGACTTAAAAATTTTACCCCATTTGTTTTTCTGAATTTCCCCCCCTTTTTTTTCTCATTTTTAAGATGAAAGAAAAATTAAAGTTACGTTCATGAAAGACTGTCGTTGATAAATTAAATTTGACAATGGTTAGATTGACGTAGATGAATGTCATCCAAATTTATCTTAAATAACAGAGTCCACAAATGTCAATTCGAATATATGATTCAAACCGGACAAAGATGCTTTAAGATTGAAATAAAACGAATCTTAGACATATTTATAAAATGAAAAACAAAATAGTTATTGAATAGACATGAAGGGAACGTAAAATTTTACGAGCCAAAAAGCCTAGATTCGTTTAATTTAGAGGTGAATTAGAGGGAGGGTACTATTATGTTTGGTATTGGTTAGGAGCAATAGAATATGTGATGTCGGAGTGAACTGTCCAAAACATGCATTCGAATTTGGGAACAAATGATAGAAACACTGAAACATAACAGTGATTGATAAAACACCAAACAAAAATACATTGTTTTTCTTTATCTTTTTTTTTTCTTAATTTTGTTAAATTTTATGGTAATATTTAAAGAAAAGATGTTGTATATATAATAAGATTAATAGGTTTAATAATACAATTAAATTTTTAATTAATTATAGAATCATATATATGTAATATGCTTTGAAATGACTGCCTGTTTTTATATGTGTTTTTCTTTTTTCTTTTTTAAATTAAGGACAATAATTTTGACGATCTTTTAAGACATACGTTGTTGTCAATTTACTCATAATTTCGACAATACAAATTTTATAGTCTTTTGTGGAAAAAAAATTAAACTTTCTCTTTTCATGTGTTGTAGCATAGAGCACGTTGCATGGTTTTCAGTCTATCATAAGAGATTTTATCCATATATATTAAACTAATTTCTTCATCTTAGACTATGCATTTTCAATTAAGTTGTTAGAGTATCATGTTATTATGGTATTTTTACTATAAATTTGGAAAAGCATATTGAAAATTTGATTGAAAGTATAAGGACTAGTAGAGAACGAAATTCATAATATGAAGATCAAAATGATATTTTAATCAACATTTTAATATTATATTTATCTAAAAATGAATTATAATATTAGCTTAATTAACCGTTTTATATTTTCAATCTATTTCATATTTTTCCCAAGTTTGTGTACATTAGACCATAATAAGAACAACATGCTTTTCTTTCTATAAGTTGAAATGTTGTCACTAGAAGTTAGAACTATGATTTTTGTATGTTCACAATCTTTATAGATAGATTATGTATATGCCTAAGACAACAATTTTAGTTATTTGAAAAAATGAATAATGATTTGGAGAAGAGAAAAGAAAAACATGGGAACAAGTGAATCCAAATGGAGTTCTAATCAATGTTTTCTTTTTTCTTTTTAGGAAAGGAAAAGGAGGTGACGAGTTTCTAAGGGTGTCTCCTTGTCCCATATTAATTTCTAAACCTTCCATGTGAATTGGGACACATTAACCTTCCTTTTACTTTCATTAACTGTATACCCCACCCTAAAATTAATAATTAATTTAGTTAATACACATCTTTATTAATCTCCTATATATATTTAATTTATATAAACCAATCCCATCAATTCCTACTCTTGATTTGATATTACACACTATGAGGTCAATGTAAAACAATATATACTTTATTTATGTTCCCCAATTTCAATTATTTTAATCTCATTTTTCTTCTTTCTTTTAATTTAAAAGGATAAGCTCAAGATCTTGTCATGGTTTTGTCCATATATTATGTCAATCTAGTTCTTCTTGTTTCCTTTTCTCTTTCATACGTTTTTCCAAAAAAACTCTTATCTCCTGCTCTTAAGTCTCCAAATGATCAAAATCATTACGTTGATTAGTGATAATGGTTAAATTAAAATCATATATATGAACATACTAACGAGAGAGGAAAGATAATATTTTTAGTTTGTGCTTCACATTATTATTAAATATTCTTTCTGTTTGACAATTCTCAAAGATTGGAAGAATATGTCATTGATTATATAATGTTGTTATGTTGTTTGTTGTCCCAAGTATTCTGATAGTGTTTGCTGATCATGTTTGTCAACATGCTTTCAAGAAATTATTAAACACACATGCACACAATATACATACAGTAGTTAACTTGTACACTAATCAAACTAAATTTTTTTGTAAGACTTAATATCGTTATAATTAGTAAGTTTGTTGAAGTTCTTACAGCTATGTTAAAGTTAGTAGGTTAAATTGGTACCATCTCAGTAGAAAAATGTGATGTTTTAATTAACTAATATAAAGTTTAATTGGATGAAATAGAAAGTTTATAATGTAAATTTATATGTCAAAAATCATTCTAACTCTTCTAGATATAGTATGAAATTGGTGCATACAATGATGTCATGAGTTTGATAGTAAATATTGAATGTTTCATCTCAAACGAATTATGTGTGACGAATTGGAGTTTGGTGGGTCATTTTTCACGTTTCGACTTATTAAATAATGCAACAACATGTTTCACATAACACAATAAACATAAATTTGTAATGGACCAATACACACTCTTGGAAATATATATACAAATAAAAGTTTTCTATAATAATAGTCTTGTTTGTGGCCCCTAATTTTTGAAAAAAATGTGTAGTTGTTCTTTCACTTGATCCCCTGTGAAAATATACAATGATACGCACATGTCGAATATGACTTGTAACTCGTAGGTTGAGTCCAACAAGGTGATCATCACGAAAAGTCCACCAATACTAAAGTGGTAAAGAAATTCAAATGTGATCGACCACTATCAAAACCTACCACGAACTCCCTACATGCATAGATTCAAATTTGAGGCCCAAAAAAGTGTCAAAGAATAATATAAACAGAGGTACATGTTAGATATTGCATTAAATTTACCATTATCCATAAACTTAAGCTCAAGAGTTAATTGGTGATTTAAAAACCTTATTAGTTGTGACAGTCTAAGGAGATATGTGTTTAAGCCCTTGAATGTTTAACTTCCTCCTCTCCAAATCAATATTGATTTCTATTTGTCAGGCGTCTCTTTCATATTTCAATCCTATCGAGGACCTCACTATTTTTCTATAACTCTTTTTAAACGTAAAAATATCTATGGCAATACCTATGGGATCGAAGTTGATAAATAAACAAACCCTAGGGGTTGATCCCACTCCAAGCATGAAGAATAAGTATGTTAAAGATATATATATATAGAGAGAGAGAGAGAGAGAAATATGTTACATTTATTATTATAAATAAATAAACGTGGGCCTAATTTTAGGTGTTCTATGCTCATAACATGGCCGAGCGAAAGAGAAAAGTAATCCTGTTTATAGGCTTCGCTCGATCTGATACAAAATGATAAGAGAAGTTCCATTTTGGGCCAAAGCCCATTTTGTCCTGGTCCGACAGATGGGCCTTGCTTTCGGTAGAAAAAACCATTTAAAAAAAATATATATATGAATAAGAGATGTTTGCTTTCTAAATAGGTTATGAAAAAATATTGATGAAATTTTCAAAAGTTAGGCGTTGGAAAATAATAGTCATTATTATAATTACAATAATAAAAAAAATGTTTCGAATTTCAAACTTTAATCTAAACCAGAATAGTATTATTTAAAAAGTGGAAGAAAATGTATGAGTTGATATATTTTAAAATTGTGTGATAAATTTCTTTTTAGTTAAAAACAAAAACTCTTTTTCTATGTTATTGCAAATATAAACAAATTGAAAGGGGGACGAAAATGGTGCCTACTTTTGTAGATTGAAAAACTAATTTATTTTGATTGTAAATGAAAATTTTCCTTAAATTATTTGCAGTAACCTATTTTAAATAAATCACAGCAATAACATGTGTGTGTTTTTAATTTTGGTTATATTTTAAAAAGAAAAAGTAATTGATATTATATGATATGAAAAAAAGAAGAGGTAATGAAAAGAAAAAAAAAAAAAGGAATAGTGGAAAGTGAGACAAAGAGTAGTGTAGTGTGTGTGGAAATAGGGGGGAAGCGTAGCTGTCACATACCATAGCCGTACTCTCTCCCTTTTCCTTCATTAATGTTCGCCGCCACATAACCCTACTCTACTCCTCCTCATTCCTTTTACTCATCTTGACCCTTTTATCCTTTGACCACTCTTCTCCTCTTTCTTCCCATTCCGCCCCATTTTCGACTTTCCATCTCTCCCACCATCCTCATCCCTCGTCCTATTTTAATTCCTTTTCCACTTCACACCCCATTTTCCCCTCCCACGTGTCCACTCTCCCATCCCTTCTTCTTCCTCATTCCTCTCTATATTACTTTCTATCATTTTTTCCCATTTTTAAATCCCACTTCACTCCACTCCTATCTAATCATCCTTCTCACTTCAATATTCCCTTTTCCCTTTTCTACTTAAATCTTTTTTAATATTAGCCTTCTAATTTCATTTTTTTGCTTTTTAATCTTAGGCAAGCTTGTGATCCAAATGCTTGCTAAGCCCCTATATGATTTGGGTTTATTAATTTAGGTTAATTTTATGAAGTTGAAGTATAGTGAAATAAAGTTCTAAATTGACCCCGTCCCCCCCCCAAAAAAAAAAAAAGAAGAAGATATATTTGGATATAGTTTTGTAATAAATGTACTACCATAATATAGCATTACCAATATTGGGTTTCTTTCTTTGTCAATCTTTATCGTTTTGAATTTCCTTCAAAAGCGATAGTTTAGTGCATCGAATGGCTATTGTGGTATCAGACGGTGGGACCCAGGAAACCAATGGTCAGGATTGTTTCGACGTTTTACACGCTGCATCGGATGATATCACAATTGTTATAAAATGAAAAAACAAACAACCTCTAACAAACCCCAGCTTTGTATTTTCGCCTCGTCACTTTTCCAAATATATATATTCGCCACACCCGACGCTCTTTCTCTCTCACTCATGGAGGAATCGCGGAAGAGCCATGATTTTGTTCGAACGGAGGCGTCCACGGAGAAGACGGAGGATATGGACGATGACATTCTGGCTTGGATTTCGTTGGAAGAAGAGACAGTAGGCGAACTCATGATGCTTCTGGATGACGAGGAGAAAAGCCGTCCGGTGGAGGACAAAGTGAAGTTCATCGAGGATCCGTACTCATCGGCGGTGGTTTTTCAATCGTCTTCGTCGTACGTGACTATCAACGGAAACGAAGAGAGTTGTGGTTCGTCTTTCTCTGAATCGGACTCGTCGATGATGGCGAGCGTGGACATGAACGGAGCAAGGATTAAAGTGATGGAAATCGATTGTGAAACTGTTGAGAAATGGAAGATGTGGAGCGAGGAGAGGTTGATGAAGGAGGAAGAGGAAGTGTCGGGTGTATCGGAGGGAATCATGAGTTGGGACGAAGATGATTTAGCGAGGTTCATCGGCGATGAAGAACAGATGTTCTGAAACAGTGGATGACATAATGGAAATGGTTAGGGTTAGGGTTAGGGGTTTTGAAGAAGTAGAAGAAGAAGAAGAAGAAGAAGAAGAAGAAAGAGGTAAGGATGGAGATGTAATTTTGGGGGTTAACACTGTTAATAGAGAGAATATACACAGAGTTAGTAAGACGATAGAAATTTGAATGGAAATGAAAAACTACTTGTCGTTTTCCTATTTTCTTCCTTTTCTATTTCCTACAAATCTCATTGTTCGATTTGTCGTATTCTTGGCGTCTTATAAATTTGAAATGAGTTCAACATGTTGTGGATTATTATAATGAACAAATACTCCATAAAGCCAAATAATCAATACAACTTTGACATCAACCTTTTATAAAATCTTTCTAGTTTTTAGGGTCTTTAAATATTTGTATTTATTCCTATACTTTTCCCATTATTTTCCTTTTTCTAAATTCTACACCATTTTTTAAAATAAGATTATTTCTTTATATATCCATACTAATTTCTCTGTATTTTTTTTATTTTAAAATTTAAACCTCTATTTTTTAAATACAGTAAAACAAACTAAAATATAACAAAATTTTACAATTTATTAATCGTCATGAACCAAGCTAAGACCGTTATATGTTTCTATATATTTTATGATTATCATATATAGTAGTCTATCACAGGCTATCACATATGGATTGTGATATAGGAAAAAAAGAAGAGAGGTTTTAGCTTGAAGGTTGTCTACGACTTGTTATTGAGCGTGGGAATGGACTCTTCTTTATTTATACGATAAAGTCTAGAGCAAAAGTTTTAAATAAAAAAAGAATGAGTGGGAATGGACTCTTCTTTATTTATACCTTTGAAAAAATTTTAGAATATACACAGGGAGGGAAGACTAATGGAATGAGTCTATTCTAAATTTTAATTTTAATCAGTTCTGTAATATCAATTTAATTCTCTTACCCAACCATATATTTCCATTGTTTAGATCCTTTGAAATCCCATTTTAATTTTGGTTTTGATTATTCAAACCTTCATTTTCTCAATGACAAAAAATATTTTGTATTTTTAAAAAGGAAAGAAGGAAAGATGTAAAGTAGTTGGAAAATGAAGAATTAAAAAAAAAGGGAATGAAAAGAAAAGAAAAGGAGGGGTCATTATGATATGATTTCATGGAAGGCGGATGCTGACAATGAAAGAGACGCCCAAAAAACCAAAACCCATTATATTATAATAATAATTTTTTATTTCTCCCCGAGCTTCTCGTGTTTCGTTATTATTATTATTGTTATAGGTAGGAATTATGAATTAGGATATTGTGTACTGTAGGGTGGCTATTCATTTATTTCAAATTAACTATTATGTGTGACATTCCAGAGTCGAGACCATAGAACACATTTCAAATAGTATGAACTTTTATCTAAAAGCTAATTGAACTCCCATCTATCTTATATGAAATGTGAGTCTCATTATTGGTAAAGACATGTATCGTTGAATTGAACTGAATTCGATATAAACAACTATATTTAAATTAGTTTCATATTATTAAGTAGAAATCATAAATTAGTTTCATAGTTAGCATAGTCTACTAAATTTGAATAAACAGAAAAAGTGAGGAGTAAGAACATATTTAATATAGAGTAGTTATAATGAAATCAATTAATAGTGTCCATGAACTAAAACTCAAACCCTCAAGTTTAGCGAAGCCCCAACTTCAATTGAAGCCGTCCTATTGCTACCAACTCTTTTTTTTTTTTTTTTTTAGGTTCATAGGAAATTAGAAAAATACCTATTAATAAGAGATTTTAAAAAGAGTTGGAAATAATTCTCCTCATAGGAAAAAAAGGGTAAATTCTAAAACTAAAACTAAAGTTTTAATTTCACGTTGATCGATTGGAATGAGTCAGGTTTGGGCCGAACTAAATTTGTACAAAAGCCCATGAGTCCATCAATTAAGTAATGGGCTTAGCACTTCGGACCCACAGTTTCCAGCAGATTTGCCAACAGAATGACTTGACAAAGATGAACTTCTAAAAAAATTTAAATTTTATCCTAATCTTAAGAAATTATTTATTTTCTAAATTGGGATGAATTTAAATAGAGTTAAATTCATCAAAATATTTATAATAAAATTCTATAATCTATCAATGATAAGTATGGATAATCAGTGATTGATTTCAAAGAAAAACAATAATTTTTTTTTATTAATATAGTGTGTTTGAGATAAAGCAATAATTGGCTTTTGATTTCATTTTACACATGACTTAATTGTGATTCATATGATTCATATAAATCTTTGGGAAAATTATTTGTTAGTCTCCTAAATCCAAGTTGGGAAGAATAGGGGTGTTTGACTTTTCAAAAATATACATTTTGTTTCTAGATTTTTGAAATGTACCATTCTAATAAAAAAAAAAAAAAAATCGAATGTGTTTAAAAGGTTTTTTTTTATATATATATATTTTATTTTTACATTTCTATATGACATTTTGAATTTATAAAAAATAGAAAGAAGAATAAGTTATTTTAAACATATTTTTGTAGTTTAAAATACTAATAAATTTTTGTTTGCAGAAAGAATTTAGAGATTAAAAGTTACCTTTTAAAACTTATATATGCACGTACTTGTTCTAAAAATTTAGAAGACTTAAAAGAGCATGCTAAAAAACTTAAGAATCAAATGAACACATTCTTCAGTATTTGAAGGATTCAAAAGGCAATTTTTTCTAGATCTTTCTATATCAATGTTTGCATATAGTCTCAAGAGTGTCCTAATATTGACATACATTTTGATTCATTTATACATTTTTACACTAAAGAATCAAATTGAGATCTTATAAACTGAAGTCAAGACACAGACAAAACGCAACTACAAAAATTATATATATATTATATATATATAATGTGACTTTGAATCAAGTTCTAATACATAAAATATATGTTTAGGGTATTAGAAGAGTAAAAAATGAATGGAAAAAAGGCAAAAGAAGAAGCAATATTCAAAGTGATATCGATAACCACAAGGAACAAGGGAACGGGAATGTATATATAATTTGTTTTGTGATGGGGAGAAAAAGAGAAAGAGAAAAGGGGGAAGCCATCAATCAATGCTTTTGTGCCCCCATATCTCACTCCCATCGTTTTCCTATCAACCTTTTCTTTCTAAAGACCAACCTTTTTAAAGGTGATTTCAAATAATACATTTGCATTTTAATCATGAGTATGGACCCTATCTTTTTTCTTTAATTTTAACATTTATCCTTTTTCTTTAATTTTACCATTCATTGCATTATCTCATTTTATATAATAATATATATATATATTATAAAAAAAAACATCAACAACAACCATCAACTTTTCTTTTTCTCATAATATAAAATTAATTTCATATTGGAGTGATCACTTTTATTAAAAATATATTTCAAGTCAATTGACTACCTATATTGCCTATCATTCAATTACCCTTCTAATGGTGGGTTTAATTTAGGTTATATAATTATATTGTAAGATTAATCAATTATGTAATTAAATAAAAGATTTGACCAAATTATTGAGAGGTTTAGATATTGACTAAAGCTTTGGTAATGGTGCATCTAGTAAGGACAATTTTGTTCCCAATAAATTAATTGGATAATTAATGCCAATTAATAATTAGCTTCCCTAAACTTACACATTTATATCAATTTTTGGGAGTGTTAGTTGACTTGCTAATGCCTTTTATTTTAGTGTAGATTCTCACAAGATTTTTCATTATTTAATTACATTTGTTGTGATTCTCTCTCTAACACAAAAACTACTTGGCCTTTCTGAAAAAGAAAGCCAACCTTCTTTGTTTGTATCTCTTCCCATCTCTATCCCTAAGGTGTCACCATGAATTTCTATTCAACACAATCTTTCACTTCCTTTAAAGAAGATTTAGTTTCATCTTAAAGGAAGATTTAGATTTCGATTTTTCAACATTTTTTTTTTCTTTTCAAAAAGATGTCAAGAATGAAAATATATATATACAATTTTGTCGCACTACAAACAAATTAATCAAACCTCATATATGTATGTTGTCGATGTCAAATTTTGGTGAAGAGAAATCACACCTAACCTTTTAGTGACATCGACGGTAGATTTGTAATTTGAGGACGACTTACAAAACAAAGAAAAAAGACTAATTATAGAATAGAGAATGAGAAGTGTAAGTTACCTCATATGAAATTATAATTATGTATTTGTATGGAATTTGATATAAGGTTATCGTGATCTTTGTCTAAGTAGGATTATGACATGAGTGTACTAATCCTAGAGGGCTAGAGCGTGTCAAATGGAGAAGGTTGACCTCGATCTCAACTTGACTTATCCTTGATTAAGGTCGAGGTCAAGGAGGTGTATTTGAACTTTCAACCCATACCATCATCTACCCAAGGTCCAAATAGGTCATGGTGCATAGTTAAATAGAGAAGGTCGGCCTTAGCTTCATACGAGGGTGATTGAGCTGTTTCGGTTCAAAATTCTATTAAGCCTTTTCCTTGAGCTTATTTTACCCACTATTTTTCATTCTTTGTTTTATTAGAGGTTCTTTTTCAACCATCTGAGTGTAGGTTTTCCTTGGGTCAAGAGGTTGATCGACCCAACATACTTAACGTTCTTGTCAATACACGTTAGGGTTTTGTCCCTTTCTCATTCTTGGTTGTGGCCTTTTATTATTCTACCTTGGCCAATATGATATTTTCTTGTTGTCCTTTTATTATTCTACCTCTAGTTTCAAAATTCACAAATGATATCATTTTATTAAGTGATTAAAATTAAGCAAATTTTAAACTTAAAAGAAAACACTATTATATAGTTATATAGGTACCATAAGGTACAAAGGAATGGATATATATAATTGTGTAATTAAAAATGTGGTGATGGCCGGATCATGGAATTGGGAAAAGTAAGTTTTGAATGATGATGGTGTCTCAAAAAAGAATTATAAATATGGTTAACTTTATAGCAAATCAATAATCCATACTCTTCTATAATAACATTTGATTAGACATATCAAAAAAGTTGATAAATCTACCTCCAACTTTAATCAAAGATGGAGACTACATAGATTTTTTATATTTATCTTTTACTCATTTTCACTCAAACATCCTTTAAATTTCACATACCTTTTTTTTTTTTGTCCTTAATTATATTTTCAAATTAATTGATTGCTGTAGTTTTGATGTCAAAATTGTTTGAAGAATTAAAGTTAAATAAATAAATAAAAGTTAGAGGGTATTATTCATTTTGGAAATAGGTGAAGGCATACGTTTATGAAACACTTTTACTTTTGATCTCCTTTAACTTATCCAATTCTCTTTGGGACAGTGAAAATCTTAGAAACTTTTTTGCTTTGGAAATCTTTTTGTGCCGTATACTTCCAAAATCTAATTAACTTAGACAGATGAATTATGGAAATTATTTTTTTTTTTATAAGTTTTTGAACTTTTTACATGTGGTATATTCAACTATCTTAATAATTTAATTAGACACAAAATAAAGTTTTGTGGGATTTTTTTTTTCAAAAAGAAAAACAAAGAGTAAGGATCTCTTAAATATAAACTTGAAAATTTGATTAATTAGGGTGGTTTTTTAGATTAATTACCACTTTAAAATTTGTACTTGTTATTATACAATTCAAATTCCCAAGTAATAAAATCAAAATTTTGAAAATGATGGAATGAATGGGTAGCAATTTATGTGATTTTTTTTTTTTTTAAATTGAGCCTATAAACATAATTCCCAAACTCTATTATAAGATAAAAATTATTTTTAAAAAATTAATTTAAAAAAAAAATGGTCTATATTTAGACTTAAATTCTTTTAGCTAATTTTTTAAAAAAAAAACCTAAAAAATTATTTAAAAAATAATGAAAATCAAGAAACAAACAAATATGAAAGGAGATTATTTAGTATGCAAAAGCACATGCCATTGCCATTTTTCCATTAACATAATCACTTTTAGGGTTCCTATTTGGCATCCCTATTTTATGTTATTTGCTTTTCCATCTTTGGTAACCAAATAAAATTATGATATCAAATCAATTCTAATTATCATTTGTTTTCTTTTTCTCTTTAATTTATGTCATTTTTATTGAATCTTCGTTAGTAAGAAATGGTTGCTTTATTTAGTAATAAAAGAACAAGAAAAAAAGTAGACTCAATGTGATTGAAGTGAAGTACTTATTATAAACCTCTTTTTACTTAATCAAATTTCTTATAATGAATTCCAACCATGACTTAATGACTTAATAATATTGATATCTACTCTTTCACTTTTCATTTAAGGTTAGAAGTTCAAGTATCAACTCTTTCTTCGAATGCCTTTAGTGTTAACATTTTACATACTTAGATAAATAAGAGCTTATTTCCTAATAAAATTGTATGTAAGAGTAATTTAAAGAAATCGTTTGTTGAGTTTTGACAAAATATTAAATGTATAATTAATTTTAAATTAAAAAAGCTTAAGAAGCTTATGGATTACAAACATCGTAAATAGATACAAATTATCTCAATTAAAAGAACTATAAGCTTGATCACACTAACTCTCTTGATAATTTTCTTATGTGTTAAAAAAACTAGTCTTGTAACACTTTTCAAATTCAAGTGGGTCGTGAATTTTCTTTAGTATTTTTCTACTAATGTAAGAAATATCTAATATATATCTCTATTATGTTAGGTATTAAAAAAAAAAGAATGGGGAAACATGTGTGTGTGTGTGTGTGTTAAGGCAAGAAATGAAGATATCCCAATGGGTGGAGAGATAAGAAGAAAAGTACATTTGTTGATACAATAATTGAAATGTATTAAAAATAAGAATAATATTATGTAATACTGTCATTGAATCTTGGATTTTTCTGAGAGACAGTGAAAAACAATAAATTTGATTGATTTAAAAAAAGAAAATATACATTTGGGTGGGAAATGTTGTTAATGGGAGTGGGGTTGAAGAGAAAACATAGGAGGAAAAAAAAAGAAAGAAGAAAGAAAGAAAAAGTAATTGGTGTATATCAGCAATAACTCCAACAAAAGTAGAGCCCTGTCTTTATTAGACTCAATTTTAATTAATTTAACTTTCAGTTTTCAAATTATTAATTTTATAAAAAGAAATATGAACAACCCAAATACCACACCACACATATCCTTATTATAAGTTCCCCTCTTCACTTACTCATTTTTCTCACCCACTTCTTCTTCTTCTACATCTTCTTTCTTCTTCAAATTTGCTCTCTCTTTTTTTTTCTTTTTCTTTTTTTTGTTTCTACTTTAAAAAATGGTGGTAAAGAAGGCGAAAATTGTAATTATTGGGGCGGGAATGGCAGGGCTCACGGCGGCGAATAAGCTCTACACGGCGGAGGGTTCGAAAGATTTGTTTGATATCTCCGTAGTGGAGGGAGGCGGGCGAATCGGCGGGAGAATTAACACGGCTGAGTTTATGGGGGAGAGAATAGAGATGGGTGCCACGTGGATCCATGGAATCGGCGGCAGCCCAATTTATAAAATCGCCGAACAAATTGGTGCTCTTCACTCCGACCAGTCATGGGAGTGCATGGATGGCTACTCAGGCCAATCTACCACAGTTGCAGAAGGCGGTATCGAGCTCTCTCCGGCTACTGTCGACCCCATTTCCACTCTCTTCCAAAAGCTTATGGATTTCGCTCAGGGAAAAATTACCGGCGACTCCGACATTCTCCACCAAGCTAATTACGACAAACGGAGCATCGGAGAATTTCTTCAGCAAGGTATCGATTCGTACTGGGTTTCTAAAAATGGCGAAACTGAGGTTAATGTGTGTAAAGAATGGAGCCAAAAATCTCTCGAGGAAGCCATTTTCGCCATGTACGAAAACAACCAAAGAACTTACACCTCCGCAGGCGACCTCTCGACGTTAGATTTCATCTCCGAAAGTGAGTACCAAATGTTCTCTGGCGAAGAAATCACTATCGCCAAAGGCTATTTGAGCGTAATCGAATCAATCGCCTCTGTTCTTCCTCCTGGTTTAGTCCAATTGGGTAAAAAAGTCACCAAAATCGAATGGCATCCTGAACTTGATCCTCCGAATATTCCAACGCCGGTTACGTTGCATTTTGCCGACGGCTCCCACATCTCGGCCGATCATGTAATCGTCACCGTTTCACTCGGAGTTCTCAAGGCCGGAACTCAGCCAGATTCACCTTCACCTCTGTTTTACCCTCCCTTACCCTCCTTCAAAACAGAGGCGATTTCCCGACTGGGATTCGGCGTTGTTAACAAGCTATTTCTCCGCCTAGCTCCGGTCACCGACAACGGCCACGATTTAAAGAGAACCCACCAATTTCCTTGCCTGAATTTCGTTTTTCACCAGCCGGATTCAAAGTTCCGGCGGAAAAAAATACCATGGTGGATGAGAAAAACCACCAGTCTTCGACCAATCTACCAAAATTCGTCCTTATTGCTATCTTGGTTAGCCGGAGAAGAAGCTCTTCACCTCGAAAAACTGAAAGATGATGAAATCATCAATGGAGTTTCAACAACGATCAGTAACTTCCTGATTCAGAAATCCAAAAGCGAAAATTCAGAATCAGATTCCAATTGCTGCAATAAAATGAACGGCCACCGAAACATTGACTTCAGCTTCAGCCAGGTTTTGAAGAGCCAATGGGGCAGTGATCCTCTGTTTCTAGGCTCATACTCATACGTTGCAGTAGGATCAAGCGGTGAAGATTTGGACGCCATGGCAGAACCATTGCCAAGAACAGAAGAATCTTCAAAAGCTCCATTACTACAGATTCTGTTTGCAGGTGAAGCAACTCATAGAACTCATTATTCCACCACACATGGAGCTTATTTCAGTGGCCTTAGAGAGGCCAACAGGTTGCTTCACCATTACAATTGCACTTGAATTTCTGAAACTTTTTTCTTTCTTTTTTGGGTTTTTAAGAATGGGAAAACATGGTATTTATTATTATTATTACTGTGAGATGATTCTACCAATTATGATCGATGTCAATATTAACTTCATTTCTCTTTCTCTCAAAGTGGGTTTTCAGTTGAGAGAGATGAAGAAGAAGGGTACTTTTAGATGTTGTTCATGGAATTAAAGTTCAAAGTTTGATTGATTTTACTACCTCTTTTAATTCCCTTTCTTTCTTCTATACCCATCCTTACAATTTCTTTTCTCTCTCTCTCTCTTCTTCTTCTTCTTCTTCTTCTTCTTCTTCTTCTTCTTCTTCTTCTCGTGGGTTGGTTTAATATTTACACACCTAAGTTTAACTATTTGGTTTATAAATTTAATACAGCTTTATTAAATGTTTGATATGTTTTCATATTATAAACTTTTTGTTCAATAACTTGTATTTTAAATTGTGAGTTCAATGGTCATTTTGACTAATTTTTCTAATTGAAATAAAAGTTCAAATTTATATATAATAGACCCATTGTTTTGAAAGTAAATATTTTTTCTATCACTAAATTTTGGATATAGTTTTAATATGTTTCTTAAATTTTGTAATTCTTTTAATTTGATTTAAAATTAATTATAATTTTATCTTTAGATTTTGAGTTTTTGTTTTAAGTCTTACCCTTTTATACTTATACTTACTTTTCTTTGTTCATATCAATGCATTCATCACTTTAAAATGTATTATAAAGTGAAATATTAATTTAATTTTAATAGTATCATAAAAGTAAATTTTAATTAATTAATAGACATCAGATAAAAAGTAAACATTTAGTTGGAAAGTTAGAGATTATAAGTTTGAATCTTAAAACTTGGATCAAAATTGAAAAAAAAAACTTAAATTTAAGAGAGAAATAATCGCATTTTGAAATTAATATAAAAAAATTTATAATATTTTGAAATTTAAGAATTAAATAAAAAATATATTTTTTTCATAGAAAATTTAAAGAATGAATCCTAAGTGCCACGTCACATGTTTCAAAGTTCATACGCATGTATAGTTTAATATAATATTATTATCATCTTCATTTTTCTTTATAATTAGTATTTGTAATAAATACATGTCTTGACTAAAAATTATATTGAAATACCTTTGTTAATTCTATTTGTCTTCCTCTCAATAAAAAATACAAAAAATACAAAAAAATCTATTTGTCTATCTATCTATGGTCCTACTATTTATTATATTATCAAAATTTCGTCAACTTAATTTACTTTTGAGACTTGATTAATAAAGATTGATTTGACAAAGATGATTTGGAAAGATGCTCATAAGTAGAAAGTTTGATATCATATTAATCCAAAATTAAATAAATTAATCAATAATTTTCAATTGATAAAATTTTGACATGTTATGTCGAGTTTCTTTTCATCGAGTAACATCATATCAACTTTTCTAATTGAATGAGATCTTGTGAAGTGGTTGAAAAAAACATGGATACACATTTTGAGAAAAAAGAAAATGTGACACTTGAAAAGATAGCAACAATAATGCATTATATCAACATAGAAAAGATAACAAGTTAAAAATGCATTGAAGACACAAACAAAGCTTTCTTAATGTTAAGTATATCAACCTCCACCTAATGACAATTAAATCTAATTATAGACTAGATTTGTACTTTACAGGTAAACCTATTTATGGTGAAGTTTTATGGGTATGTTGAACTCGATCATTTAGCTTTGGAATATTTTTTAGACAATTAAATTAAAAAAAGATATTTATATAAAAATATCTCTATAGGTATATATATATATAGGGAGAGAGGGAGGGTATCTTTGAAAAAGAAGATTGTAACTTTGGATGCTATATATGTGTGTGTTTTTATTATATATTGATTGGGTCAATTCAACGGACAGGATCCAATAAACCCGGTCCTTTCCACCTTGGAATCTATTCATACTTCCCTTTCTACCACTCTACTCTTTTTAACTTTGTTCCCTTATACGACACCGTTTTGGTCTTCTCTTCTCCCCCCAATAGTTTGTACTTTTGGTATCAATTTTACATTACCAATTCCCATTTCTCATTCCCATTTTCCCTTTCTTTGTTCCACTACTTGGGGGACACTCGATCCACTTCCCCGAACTCCAAATGCAAATTTGGATATCGTTTGTTGCTAAAAGCACGAACAAATTCTTTGTTTGTTAACTGAACTTTGTACGAACCAAACATTTATAATACTCTACAGTGGTTTTTCATAATGTTATCTTTGTTTTTGTATCGTTGACTTTCTTTTTTAACAACAAAAATGAACTAAAAACATGATCGAGACCAAAATTATTCAAATGACGACTAACTATTTATATGTGTATGTAACAGAAGAGAACAAGACATTTTGATTTTGATTTTGATTTTCTTTTTCTAAGATTGTTTTGAAATCGATATCTCCAATAAAAGCTAAGAGAGAGGACACAAAATTTAGGCATTTTAGCTAGGACAAAGACAACAAATACTTTGCCCTACCCACTTGGTACCATTTAGATTTGTGCACAGAGGAAATCCCATACTTTGGTGGGTAGAGACAGATAATGACTCTACATTGACCATTTCAATTAATATTTTACATGATTCCTACTTTATTCATATATATATATTAATAAACATTCAAATTTGGTCCATTTCTAATAAATGATTAAATCTTTTTGGTGCATTTTTGTTTATAATTTATATATCTATCTATTATATTATTTTATGTACTTCTTTTGTCCAAACATTATTCCTCCACGATTAAGATTAGAGGAGTACGATATTAATAAGCCTCATCGAAATTTAATACAATATATTTGGTACTCTATATCCAAACATTTAGGGAAGAAAATCAATTTTCTTAGATCAATAATTGCATGGGTGGTTTCGATCAAAATTCTCTATTATAAAATGCAAATTCCTTAAACCAATCTCATTAGTTATTTGTCTAAGTTGACTTTCGAACAAATTCAACTCCACTTCTTCTAATATAAGACTAAGTTGGTGGGAATAATTTGAAGTTAAATTAGAAGAATATGTAAAGCATTTTTAGAAGTTTATATTAAATATGTTTGTGAGGAATAAAAGAGAGAGAGAGAGAAGGAATTTGTTTGAGTTATATTATGGAAACAAAATAAGTGTAAGTGTAGGGTCAAATCAAAGAGATAGGGGGGAAGTAAGTGTAGGTGAGCATTAGAAAGAGGAAGAGGAGAAAATAACAAAAAAAAAAAAAAAAAAAGTTGTATTATTGTAAAAGATTTTGCAGGCTTCCTCCCAAACGACTATGTCCCCACCCTCGTGTCTTCTTTTGCTTCAATCACCCTTTCATCATTTCTTCCACTATCATCAATCCACCCCTAGCTGTCATTCATCTTTCTACTCTTTCATACTCTACATTTTTTTCATATGATACATATGAACATGATAGGTTAAAAAATTGAACCAAGTGATTGAATCGAAAATGGTTGGTCAGAGAGATAAGAATTAGTGATTCGATCGGTGTCAGTTTGTGAAAAACATAGTTAAACCAACCGATTAATACTCTTCTCTCTCGATAGATATAGAATCGTTCGAGAGAGAGAGTAAGTATTATAACAATAATTTTCCGTCTTTCATTCACAATTTTTTATTTAAAGTCTTGTATTTACTTCCCAAGCTGTTGTGTCCTCAAAACCAATCATACCTCAGCCAATTGCATTACTAATGTAGTTTTACCGATATCTACCTTCTTTTCGAACTGATATGGGTAAATAGTACTAAGAGTAATGTGAAATATGTTTTACTCCCGCTGTCAGTTTCATGACACGTGGGAGTTATTTTTCTTTCTTTCTTTTTATTTTTTAAAATATAATCTCTTGATTCTCCATTATTTTTTGTTTTGAAATCTTGTTGAACATTTATAATTATCCAAAGCGAAAATATTAAGATATATAATAATAAGTAGTAGTTTTCAATTTTCAAATAAGAAGTTATGAAAGATGGTGACCCATAGGAAATGTATTTGACAAAGAATCTCTAATGCATGCTATGTATTTAACAAAGGGCCGTGACAAAAACTAGGGATAAGAAAAATTTACTTACCTTGGATGGTGCTTAAGACCTATTGTTTATAGAGGGGTGTATACACCTTAGCTTCCTAGTTCAAAAGGAATTCAAGAACAGTAAATCGGATCAACTATGGAGGCTAAGATCGTAACCCATAGAAAATGAATCTTAAGTAAATAAAAGAGCGTATTGGTTTCAACCTTGGATCTTCGAAGTTAAGCAGACTTGTCAAGTTTTTTGGCCAAACATATCAAGGTGGGCAATTTAGCCACTTGGTCCAGAGTGGCCTTTTTCTAGAGGAGATAATGAATCACTTGATCCAATTTTTGTTTTTTCGTTCTTGTGATCTTTGTTTATTCCTTATATATCTTTAGCCCTCGCATGACTAGTTAATGTTATTTTTATTTTATCTTTAGACATCGTCACATAAACCATCAACATTAAAAGAAAAATACAACAAAGACAGGTAGAAAATAATAGACATATATATTATATAATATATGTTGTTAGATATGGATCAATTAATAAGTTGGTTTTTGGGAAAATCTTAGATTAAAAAGGGAAATGATTTGCACGGGAGACGCTTTTAAGAGCATATAAATATAGAATATAGAATATATTAACTTTCTTGCTTCAATATTTGAGGACCAATGGGATTCAATTGATTTAATTATGTTATCTCATTGGAATCTGCCCTTCTCTTTTCTTTTGTGTTGTTGGTTGAAATTTTGCTTTAAAAAGGTCTTTATTTAACTTCCCTATTTTATTCCTCTTTAACCTAAATGAAATATTCTTTCTTTATTACCTAAGTGTCCCAAGATGAGTGGTGGAGTTCTAGTGACACAATTATGTCTTAATTACCTCTCTTACTCTCTTAGGCTACCCCTTAACTTTTGGGAATCAAATATAATTCTCCCTTTTAAATTATTTCTCTCACATTTTGACCAATGTTTTCTAAATTCAAAACAGTGGGAGTGGGATATAATCAAATCTTTTAAGTTTTATTGCCACTCTATAGGTTTTCTTTTTTCTTTTTTATCTTTTTTAAATCTACTTGCATTGGATGAAGTGATAATAATGAAGGATAATTATAAATATAACAATCATATCCAAAAGATTATATATAACATATATATATCACAAAGCAAAATAATTTAATTTCTAGTTGCACACTTAACTATTAGCGCTAGTAATACTACAAAAATAGTAGACACTATTATTACATCGAGAGTTTCAAATATTAATAGATATATCACCATGCAAAATAATTTGTTTTAATTAAGTTATTATAACTACGTTTAATTACAACAAAACTATTTGAAACCCACGTTATAATACTAATATTTACTATTTTGTAATAATCTCTTATCATTTATAATTCAAACTAACATAGTTTATATTATAAATACAAACTACATGCATAATATATAATTTACCAATTATAATAAGTTAATATAACCAATTTAGACACTTAAAAGGGTTGATTTTGTGAAGTATTAGGACAACTACGATTCAACGTACGTACATAAGATCATCACTTAGCTACAAAATCATAAACTCGCCCTTTCTAAATAACCTTAAATTATGTGAAGATCCACCTTTTGAGTAATATATATACACACACATTTGGGACTTATGCAACCCACCAAATTAACACAAATGTGAGGCGTGGGAGACAGGAAAACCCACACATGGTGAGTATCATAGACCAAATTAAACTTTTCAAACAATATAATCAAAGTTGGACTAAACTAGCATATCATGAACCATATAAATATAAACTTACATTTCAAAAGTTAATTTGTTTAAGACATAGAATAGCACCCGAACCCACATGTAGTCAACCATTCACTCAAATCTTTCAACCCTAAATTACATAAATTCACTTAATTTTGACCTCATTTTAATGATAAAAAGATACCAAAAGTTGTTGACAACTATACACTGTTGTCTTTTATTTATTTATTTATAATGATAATATTTATGTATTCAACGTATTTATATTATTTACAATTTTAATCCAAAGTTAAGAAACACTTAAATTTTGAGTAAGGGGTGTACCCTATTAGTTACATAGATGTATGTGTTAATTTGCAAAATATTTTGTTTTATAACGTCATATATGTATATACTTGTTTAGATGTTGAATATATATTTGATATATGAATGGATGGTGTGTTTGGGGATATAGATAGGAAGGTAAGGGAAGGGGAACCATAAATGCTGGAGATCTATCATTCACTAAAATTCAAAGACACACTATCTTATTGAATTTGTCATGTTACAACAAAGTTCCAACATGACAACGTTATATCAAGGAGAAAATAATAACACTTTTAATATCAGACAACAATGAAATCTATCACCTGAATCTTACACCCACTTTATTGCATTTTTTGTTTTCTTTCATTTCATTTCATTTCATTTCATTTTTATACAACTCTTTTTTTCTCCTGTTTCTTTAAAAACTTTTGTTTCGTTAATTGCTAACAGGTAGTGCATGTTCTTAAGATTAATAAGTAAGTTTATATCATCATCGTAAAGAATTAAAACTATTATAAAATTTATTAGGGATAAATTGCTAAAAATTAAAAGAGAGATTAACCCTAATAATCCATGGGGGAGAAAATTATGAAGGTGGGAGAAGGTAGAGAGAGAGAGAGAGATTGGTTAAAAAAATCTGACATGAATTTTCTCTTTCAAAGAGCTTTCGAGAGATATATGAGTAGGACCTAATGATAGCAATAATAAATATAAGACGATGCATTACAAAAGCTGTTGTTGTAAGGAAGTAAGAAGAAAGTTCTACATTTTTTTTATTTTTTTGGATTTTTGCTCCATTTTACCACTCATACATCCATTATTTTACTCTTAACCACAACATAGTTTCCCTATATAATGGGGAATATGAGGGTTTTATTTATGAATGGATATAAATCCAAATTTTGGTGGGAAACAAAATGAAATCTATCCTATTTTCTAGATTGATTTTTTTTTTTTATGCAAAACCAAGTCATAAACATTAAAATAATTAATTAATAAAGAACTTTTTATTATGTGAACTAAAATTTAATTTTCTCACAAATATTTATTGTATTTTAATTTATCTAAAATATTTACGTTAAATGTTGTTTAAAAAAAAACTATTTGCAAATTATGAGCTTTTCGACAGAGATAAAAATAAAAGTAAAGATGATAAGCTTTTTATGGGTCGACACCTAAGTGGGTCTCAGAAATTTAGAAAAATAAAAGTCCAATGGGCTTTCCTAAGAACAAATGATGACTTAGTTCTGGGCTGGAAAGCAATGTTTACTTGTTTTCTCTTTCTGGGCCGTAGGCCCATCCCATCGTGCTTTCCAATTGTTCTTTATAGTTTATTGGTGAACGTTGGTTTGGAGGCATAATAGAGAGTGAGACAAAACCAAAATTTTGGCGCCGCGGCATTATTTGGGGTAGTTATTGATCAACAAAACTCCGAAGCTGACCCACTCTTCACTTCTTCCTTCTCTCACCGCCAACCATTTTCCATCCTCAATTTCTCCAACTCCAATTCTCTGCTTTCATGTCAATTAACCATAACAATTCTTCCATTTCCCTCCTTCCCTTTCTTCTTTTTTTCATTCAATCATGCCCGGAACTATCAAACTTTCAGGTTATTTTCTCCCATTTCTTATCTTTATGCCATTACTTTTCCTTCTTCTTCATCCTTCGTTTCCATTTCTTTCAGTTCTGGAGTTCATCGACCTTCCCGAGCTACTGCCTTCTCAAATTTCGATTAAGGGTACGTAAATCGGCTGCATGTTTTTTTGTTTGTTTTTTGTTGTTGTATTGATTCTGAAATGGGTTTCGTTTTACTTCAGTTTCCATGGGGAAAAGACATTACGAAACTTCGGATAAAGGAGATTTCTCATTGTAATGAAATATGTCCTCTGTTATTTGTGATGTTTGTCTTCTTCCTGTTCTCAATTCTGATTATGGTATTCTTGTTGGTTTATTTATACAGTCCATTGACAACTCTGCGAGATGATGTGATTCTTATAGTTCAGGATGCTGGGGGGAATGAGATATCACGTGCAGGTTTGTTCTAGGAATTTGGTGGTGTTGTCTGATGTACTTAATTTATGAGGCTGATTGAAAATGGTTTTGTTTTGGGGAAGGTGTTCAGGCGAAATCAATAGTTGAGAAGGGTTATTGGGATGATCTTTTTCCTCTTGAAGGAGGTGGCCATGTGCATTTGCAGTTCCAGTTTGCTCTTAGTGAAGATGACCGCAGTCGAATTCGAATGATGGTACTCTTTTCAAACCTTATTTTTCTCTTCAACAATGTCGCTTTTGTTTTTTTTACTGAATTCAAGTTGGTTTGTTGATAGTGATCTCTATCGTTTGAGTTGTGTTATGGTAATTACTAAGTTTCGTTTCACTCACTTTGGATCTTTTTGTTTGGCATTTTGAATTCTTGGGATAATAACTTCAATCTCATTTCTACTTTTTTCTATTGTAGAGAGAGACCGCTTTGAGAAGAAAACAAGTTGAGCGTCAAGATAGAAATCTCAGAAGCTCAGGAAGCAACATTGGATCATCTTTCTACCGCAACCCTGAGCTCTCAGGTCAGACCATGTTCTTTTTTTCCTTTTTTTTTCCTCCTTTTGAAACACTGAACAAGTCGAGAACCTGAATATTTCATGGTTAAGTATAGTAGGATTTTCTAGCTGTCAGGTTTTTTACATTGGTGTTTTCTGAAAGGTTATTTCTTGATTTTCTGAGTGCTCCGTCTTCTCAAGATTCACAAAAATGTCTTCTTCAAATTGGGGATCTAAGTGCTAAAGGACCAGCTCAACAATCTCCATCAACATCAACTGAAAATATCCGTGATGAGAAACCAGTTACTGAAAAAACAAACAATGTTCAACTTGATCAGGTTCGACCACTTTCAGTTAGAATTAATGAATTTGTGGTTCAATTTCTTGCTGAAGTTTTAGTACTTGTTTTGATTTTGATGGGCGTTTTTTTTTTGCTTTAGAGTGATGCAAATAGAACTAAGCGTAATCCATCGACAACTCCTCAGTTGCAAGAAGTTGATGCTAATAAGCCAAAGGTAAATAAAACTGTATTAGTTGAGAGGATAGAGACACAATCACCTCATGCAAACAAACGTTCACCGACCATTCGTTCCGAAGAAAACTTGTTCAATTCTCAAGGCTCAGAGTTATCAAATTCTTCATCAAAAGGTGAAGAGAAGACCGATGCTACGGGCACACCATCACGTAGGAGAGCTCCTGGGAATGTTAAAAAATTATTAAGTGCATTTGAAAGTAGCCTGACTCAGGTATATCCTGAATGATGTTTTATTGTATTTATATGATTCCATATGCTAATTGTTTGAATAAAATTTTGCTTCTTACATCAGGATACAAAACCTCGCATTAAACCTACCTTAAGAAATGCTCAAAATAGTGTGGTAGAA
Organism: Cucumis hystrix; assembly: GCA_025688845.1. Lineage (NCBI taxonomy): Eukaryota > Viridiplantae > Streptophyta > Magnoliopsida > Cucurbitales > Cucurbitaceae > Cucumis > Cucumis hystrix. The sequence goes on along the minus strand of CM046887.1, from coordinate 18,269,605 downwards.
AAGCAAACATCTTTGAAAGTTAATCAGTCGAAGAAACCCTACGAGGATAATACCAAGCCTATACTGTCACAAACACCAATCGGCCCTCCTCTTGCAGGTGAGTTGACCCATGACTTGACAGACATCAAGCAAAAGGAACAGAAACGTAAATTCATTGAGGCTCCAGATGGGACTAAAATATTTGAAGACCCTGGGCAATCACTGAAGTTAAAGGGGAAAAAGAATCAAGTTGGCGGAGAAAATTTGATTGAGAAGGATAAAATGCACAAGGAGCGGGATGATATAGATGTAAAGAATGATGAATCTTATCAATCACGTGTCCAAGACAAGCAATTTCCTTCCAAAAGGTCTGGTGGCTGGATATTTCCAGATGAAAGAAGACGGTTATGTGTCACGACAAGTGATAATCAGATACAACATCTGGCGGGTGGAGGGCGCATTAGCTATACATTCATCCGTAAAGGGGAAATGAAGATTTCAACGGAAGAGGTAATCTTGGTTTAAACATTTTTTTTCCTTTCTATCTAGTTTCTTAAAACTACGTCAAGGTGACCAAAAGTTAGATTCATTTGATTTTTATGAAGCAAATTAAACTTCCTTGACAATCTCGTAATTAACTCTCTCCATTTTAAATTCTTCTTGACAATCATGAAGATTGGGAACTTGCTGCAAAACTACAATCGTACTATTTTAAGTTAGTTCATGCACCCATTATATGATGTGTACAAGCATGCGATTGACATCGTTGCTCTTTAAATTGTCAAGGCCACGTGTGCAATAATGGAAGTCATATGATTGTGGTTTATTTTGTTCATACCATCCTAGATTAAGACGATGGTTTATTAGTTATATATTGTTAATGACGTGCAATGGATGTGCTTGCACTTACATCTACAGAGCAGAGGTACCTCAGAAACAAAGGCAAATGGGGGCAAGAGTGAACATCAAGAAATGATCAAACCAGATAGTTCAGATGATGCAAAACCCTTTGAAGGAGCACTTGCCAAGGTAATTTCAATCTTCTCTGAGGCACATTTAGATTTTTATCATCTAAATGGAGATTAATGACTGATTAAAAGTGACTAAGAGTTTATTACATGTTTTAACCATTTAGTAATTTAAAGAAATGGGTATTCAATTGTTGTGTTTCACTAAGGGTTACAAAATTATTGATGTTTTGCTCTCCCAAATTTTCTTGTTTAGGCCCTAAAAATTGCAATAATGGTTGGGTTCGGGACTCTTGTTCTCTTTACTAGTCAAAGGAAAAAGAAGGTATGAAATAATTTTTGTTGCATTCCATTCTTCTTGAGCTTTTACTTTCTAACGCCTTGCAAGAAACGTATGGTATAATCCATCTTCATGTTATTTGTGGCGTGAGCATCCCTCCTATAAGAATGAAGTTATGCTTACAAAGCAAAAACATCATAAATTCACACAAAAGGCATCCATATACACACATCTGCTGGTTGGCTTCTAAAACTGTGATATTGTTTCCTTCTGTTAGTAAGACCATAGTCAAGGAGATGGTAGGATTATTAGTAAATATATTAGAAGAGCCATATTAGCAATTAGACAGTAAGTTCTCCAAAGGCCAGTGGTTACTTGTTACTTTCTTTTCTGATGATACATAGAATATATTTTTTTACTTTAGTGTTCTTGAGTGTGTTTTTGTCGGGAGGTATCCTAATAATTACCAAGTCTGATACACATGGCTTTACTTATGACCTTGCAGAAATAGTTGGGTGAAGGATCCATACAAATCCTAATCAAGGGGATGGAAGCTGTTACTTCCATAAACTGCAAACCAATTTTTCTTCTCCCATTCTTTTTTCTTAACCATATATGCAATATTAACAAATTTTGATCTTTCGTACAGAACATGTCATTGATGTATTTGCAATTTCTTTCTTCATCCTCATTGTATAAATTTTTTCTCTTATCTTAACTAAATCAACTTTATATTCTGATGTTCAGTAACTTAGTTAAGGGAAGAAGACGGTGACCACCCATTTCATAAGAACATGTTCTTACTACATATCTCTCAATTTGAGTTCACATTTAAAGGGGTTAGAGATTGAACCGTTAACCAAATATAGTTATCGATGCTTTATCAATTCACATTTAGAGGACTTAGCGTTGTATTGTAGCTATTGATGCTGAATACAGTTTCATTCTGATCTGTACGATAAGACTCCCTGGATTATTAGTATTTTAATCCCAAAAGCTTTGCTTGTATTCATTGACATATAGGTTAAGAGCTTCACCCACCAACGTCTAACCATTTTGTTTGTGTAAACAGAAGAAAACGAAAAAACGAAAAAACGAAAGGGGAATTAATTTGGAGGGTGTTATGGTAAATTCAAAATATGGTGGGTGTGGCCGTGGGGGGCAAAATCGGAATACAAAGATCAAGCGATGTGGTTTCGATGGGGCGCCATATAAATACTTCTTAAAGTGGGCGATGGTGAAATTGCAGTACGGTTGCGTCGTTTTGCCCTCATTAGTTTAAGAATGAGGCTTTGCTCTCGGAGATGGGAGGATGTTCCCTTCGCTTCGAATGCTTGTAGAGCCTATGATTTCTACGCGCTTCTGCTACCATTTCCATCTCTCTCTCTCTCTCTCTCTCTATCTATCTATCTCTTTCTTCTCTATCATTATCATTATCATCATCTTCTACTACTACTACTACTTCTTCTTCTTCTTCTTCTTCTTAGTCCTATTGTGTTGGCGGTGATGATTGATCTGAAAGTCTATGGATCAGATATGGAGTTGAGATTGCGACCCTTCGTCAGGCATGGCGACTCGGACAACAGTCTTTGTGGAACTCATCTTTCACTTCATAGACTTTTTGCCGATGTTCGTAGCCACGGATCGTCCGTGCCTCCCTCCCTTTCTGAGAAAAGGCGAATCTGAGCCTTCCTTTTTCTCCCCCTTCTGTTTACTCGAATTTGGTCGTTTCGTTCTTTATATTACAGGGATTGTTTTCTTGTTATGGCTTTTGGTTGCATGTTTTATCTCCGCTAGGGTTAGGTTGAAATGGAGTAATGAAAATTAAATGTTGTTGATAACCAGTACTAGAAAATTAGAATGAATATTAAGGAACTGAGAAATCAAAGAACAGTTTAAACTTTCAACAAAGTTAAGAGTTGGTCGATTAGATTCTACAGACTTAGTTCATTTCCTTTCCTTGAAGGAAGAAGGGAAGATGTTTAAACTCAGGTTTTAGGGATAGAGGTTTTTCAGTGAGAAAGTACATTCCGGAGTCTGTGAGGTTTGAAGATGAGAGTGAGACCCAACATTAACATAGACGGAAATACAACAATAACAATAATAAAATGAGTAGTAAAAATGATGAAAGAAAAGAAAGAAGAATAGTATGAGCATGCTGCTACATCAAGTGGGAGCTGGGAGGGCACAATGGAAAATGAGATCAAACTTCTCAAAATATATACCAAAACATCACCTGTATATTTGTCATCTATTGTGATATTTATTAATTGATTAATATTTTACTTTATAGATCATAAGATTAATTTAAATTGAAATCGAAGAAGAAAGCACTCCTTTTAGGGATGCATTTGACAAAGCAACTATGTTTTTTAAGATTATTCTTGTTTTTTTAAATTAAATATGAATTGTGTACCTTTAAATTAGTTTACAAAACCATAATAGCCATCAGTTGAATGTAAGAAACCAATGGGAGATTATGAAGAGTCCGATCAAAGAAATAAAAAGAAAAAAGAAAATTGGTCAAAATACAAAAACTGGAAATTATGAGAAATGAGGTGGAATTTGTGCAAGAAGAAGGAGAAGGAGAAGCAGAATGGATAGACGATGCCTATAATTCTCGATCTTGGAATATAGAATACACACCGAAAAGAATAGGTGTTTAAAATGACAGTTTTCACTTGGGGATGTGCACTCTACACTATCTTTTGAAATACAAAATGCCGTAATCTTGACTCAATTCTATGGTCCAAAACATGTTCCACTACATTTTTTGGAACAAGTGTCAGAGCAAATGATACAACACTCTTACAACTGCGTGGCTATAAAAGTAGAAAATTGTTTCATGAGCCAACTGGTTTTCCATTGAGTCGAGGAAAAGGATCTTGTTTACTTACCACCGCAACTTTGCTCTTGTGAGCGAAGTAACCTTTCACCAGACTCTTGTTTATGAGTATGGCCATGATGCACTCTACCTGCAAATATAACGGAAGCATGAGACAACACTGAGTAAGTTGTTGGCTTGGTTGGGTTGCCGTAAATACCTCATCGATGTCCATGTCTACTTCCAACCATTGTAAAGCTTTTACAATTACTTCTAATTTGATTTGGTGAGCTTTGTTTGGATCCTTTTGCCTTTGTATAAAGTAGCTGGAGAGAGTGTATAGAATTCAAAATAATGGACAAATAGTCAGGAGAAGTCTCTTTAAGCCCGTGTGTGAGCTACCCATCAACTATAAGGCAACAAAATACGAGAATTGTGAGTTTACATTTTCTTTACCAATCTTTGGTAAACTTGGAGTTCCAACTTCTCTAAGACGAGATACACCCCTGATCTTAAAAACCTGATATAACAAAGAACACAAGTGTGAGTTTATGTCATTGTCATAAATACTCTCTCACAAGAAAATTTGAAGCATGCTTACTGATCTTCATGCTCTTGAAGAGCATGCCGCAGAAGTCTAGGATCACCTCTTTTAAGAGCTTGCACAACATTTTCATACTGTGAAGTAAGAATATCGTTATCTATGCATACATATCATTATGTTTAGAGAACTTTACAAGTAGCTTAAATAAATTTGACTGAGTAAACATTTGTAAACAACTTGCAATACCTCAAAAAGGTTGTACTTCTCAAGAAGCGACTTGGTAGGTAATATCCCCATAGAAAGCTTCACAGGTATTAGATACTTCAATATCATTCTGTTCCACAATTAGTGCGACTTAAGCAAGAGTTTCTTCAATTTCACAAACTAAATGGAACTATTCCAAAAATAACTAGATAATAGATAATCAAATGCATTAAAAAAAACTGTACATATTAGAATCTAAAATGCCGATATAATAGGTCAAATACTAGATAAGCATCTTTCAATGGGCACAAAATATTAAAATTTAAGCATGCATCTTTACGTAAGCTGTGGTACATAGTTCTAAAAGAATACAGTAGAGTGTCTAAATCGACTACGATGGAATTCCCTTGAGGGATGAAATTATAATAATTATTTGGTGGAAAAGAGGAAGAAGAAGAAAGCCAAGGAAGAGTACAAAAGATTCATCCAACGGACATAAATCACAGATGGAATAATCATATAATAGTTGGAAGAAAACAGGTTTACACCAAGCTCTTGAAAAATGGAAGCAAAGTATCTTTCTTTTTCTATTACAGTCATGAAAGCAGTGGTCTCTGACCGAGTTCCATCCAAACTGAAAAGAGGTACTTCCAGAAATAGAGTATTATGTCTGTTATAATCTGGATGAAAAGATTTATCTATTTCAAAACATTCAGCTATATATAAAAGAGAAAAACATCAATCAATCATCCATCCATAATTGTCCAAGCAAAAGCAAATTATATGTAGCAAGCACACCTGAGTCAAACCTTATATTAGATTCTCTTCGAGGGTTGCAATGCATCAAGGCGTATGATAACTTTTGATCAGCCTGCCATGTCATGGAAGTGATTGAGTAAAATGAGGTAGAAAAGGATGGGGAAATTAAAGGCTTCATGTATTATTCACAAGCCACATGGTAAGGAGACATGACAAGCCAGAAATTGGTACCAGAGTGAAAAGATCATGTGGATCCACCAGCATAAACCAAGCAGTTTAGATTCCTAAGCCCTAAATGGTATAACCATAGAATTACTTACAGCAGGGAAATTCTCGTTGAAAACTTCCAGACGGCCTGTATAATACATGTAAGTCACCTAAATAATACATGTACTTTAGTCAGAACTTTTCAATATAAAACAAGATGGTCAACTCATCCTGAGAAAATAAAGAACAGGATGATGACAATCTAGCGGGTTAGTAAAAGCAACCAAAACCAGTTCTAACCCTGTCTCTTTTAGGAAACTCCTCGAAGTCAAATATTCGAGCTGTTTCAATGCTCCTTATCACACTACGGCACAGGTGCACAGTCCCAAGCTGCAATCAGATTAGTTACTTCATCATTATGTAACCAAAGATGGATCGATTTTATCTGTGTGTGAGTGGATGGTTTGACTTTGAATATGAAAAGGGAATGTTAAGTAAAGTTTTAAAAACCATCTTGTCTAGCCAAGCTGCAAAAGAAATATCAAATTGAATCTGAAGATTATAGTTTCTACTTTTGAGAGCCAAATAAAAAACACATTTGTTACCTTAAAGTATATCTTGAACAACTGGCAAGTCACATACAATGCTCCAACACGTTTAGGGCCTTTTCCCTAAAATACATCACATTGTGAATTAGTCAATAACTCTAATGAAATCTATGTAATGTAATGTTAACTAGCTAGAAGCCTTGTCATTGTCACCCCACCATAAGAATAAATTGATTGGTAATTTTAAAACGAGCAAAGAGCATAAAATAAATCTCCAGCATAAACTTGCTGAAAGATGCTATAATGTCAGTCTCTGATGTTTAAGAAATCCAGCATAAGGAATGAAATATACTTGTGGTCAGTTAATCTTGTCACCAAGTAACCAAACTTAAACACAAATGCTAACTCTATGTACTACCGTTTAATCATTATTAATCCTAAAACTTCAAGTTTTTATGTTAACATGAATTTAGAATTCTCAACAGTCTCACATGTGGTCCACATAGAAAAGAACAAATGATAATTGTTACATGAATTTAACTAAATTATTTCTACTTCGATAGCTATCTAAGAGTTTAAACTTTAAAATTAGGATAAAATCTAGACGAAGAATGCAAACACGGCACCTAAAAGAGATGAAAAGGCAAGACCAATTCCAGTAATAGGTCAACAGAAAATTTATATTGGAAACAATTAACTGAAGGTGGAATCTAGAAGTCAGAAATGACCATTGCATAAAACACGTCTGCAAGAAAAATATAGTTTGAACAAAACATACGGCAAGAACCCCAAACACTTTCATGAGAAATGAGCCAGCTCCCTTCAACTTTTCCGGCGATTTTCCATTCGACGCCAGCTCTCTGTCAGCCTGCAAACACAGAGGCCAAATTAACCACTTAACAAGACATGAAGTTTCCAAAATAAAACCTAAGAACATACCCTCTCTGCTATGATCCTAATCTCGTAAGCAACTACATATAATGCTTCCAACGCCCAAGCTGAATCCCAAGACCGAAATTCCTGAGTGAAAGCGCTGGAAATCCACCATTACAAGCAAAATTACTTGACTACAAACTAAAATTAAAGTATTAATCAAACACAAATAGAACACAAGTCTAGACAAATAGATTGGAGGGAAAGCAAATACTTAGAGAATTTTTCAAAAGCTTGATAAGCATCCACCAAATTCCCAAGACGGTAACACTGCAACGCACGAAAGAAATTCACCAACATTTCTCCAAACTGAGAATATCTATCCGATTGTCTGATCAATCTATTGGCATCCTGTAAAAAACCAATCCCTAAAATTACATCTCGACCGAGTTAACTACTAGAAAAATTACTACAACTCTTTTAAAGTTGAAATAGGGAAAGACAAAGAACCTGGAAAACATTGAGAGAGTCGGCGAGAGCGAGAAGATTGGGGGAGTTGGAGGAGAGAGCGAGAAGAGATTTGAGAGAAACTCCATCTTGAGAGGAAACAGAGTCCGAAAATCGATTCAAGTACTCAGTGATTCTTCTATGAGCCTCTCCCATGCTCAGGTACGCCATTGCCGCCGTCCTCTATGCAGCAAATCTTCGAGTTCTTCTACTTCGTCTGTTAATTTAATTCTACCGCGAAACGAAACGGCGCCGATTACCTACTTCGGATCCATAGAGCTATTTTGTTCAGGCCCGAGTTTGACTTGGGCCCAGCCCACAATAAACTTGAAAGCCCTTTATTAGTGTACTGCAGTCAATAGAAAACATTACGTTTCAAGAACTCCCCTCAGGTTCTCATAATCTGCTGGCGAAGCGACGGTAACGTGTCACCCAAACTCTTCAATTTCCCGCACCTAACCATCTAAATCCATTCGATCCTTCAATTTCACTTCTGCAAACCTTCTCCTCCTCAAATCTTAACCACCTTCCTAAACTCTGGAAGAAGACGACTGACTAGGAACCTGTTTTTCCCGTCATGGGTCCTGATTCTCCGGCTAAGCCAACTCCAGCAGCAGATCAGGAAGAAAACTCCTCTAGCCCCACCACCGCTCTGCTCTCTTTCGACACCGATGCATATTCTTCAAACCCATCTCATAAAACCAGCATTCTCTTCATTTCTCTCACTCTAATTACTTGTATCGCTCTCTCCGCCGCTTTCGCCTTCGCCTTCCTTTTCTTCTCCGCTGCCTCTTCCTCCGCCGGTGTTGATTCCACTGCCCGTGCTCTCACTAAGCTGAAACGTCCGGTGGTTATATTGATCTCATCCGATGGGTTTCGATTTGGGTATCAATTCAAAACCTCAACCCCTAATATTGACCGTCTGATCGCTAATGGGACTGAAGCTGAGAGGGGTTTGATTCCTGTTTTCCCAACTCTGACATTTCCCAATCATTACTCGATCGTCACTGGCCTTTATCCGGCTCATCACGGCATAATCAACAACTATTTTCTCGATCCGGTGACTGGAGATGCCTTCACGATGGCTAATCACGACTCTAAGTGGTGGCTTGGCGAGCCGCTGTGGGAGACGGTGACCAATCAAGGACTCAGAGCGGCAACGGTTTTTTGGGTTGGCGCTGAGGTAAAAAAAGGCTCATGGTCTTGCCCTGTTAATTTATGTCATCATTATAACCAATCGGTTCCATTTGAGGAACGAGTAGATATGATTTTGCAGTATTTTGACTTGCCTAGTGAGGAAATTCCTGTATTTATGACTTTGTATTTTGAGGACCCGGATCATCAAGGTCACAAGGTTGGGCCTGATGATCCACAAGTCACTGAGGCTGTAGCTAGAATTGATTCAATGCTTGGGAAACTCATTTCTGGCTTGGAAAAAAGAGGGGTTTTTGAGGATGTCAATATTATCTTAGTGGGTGATCATGGAATGGTTGGGACTTGTGATAAGAAGTTGATTTTTATTGAGGATTTAGCTCCATGGATTGTGATTCCAGACAGTTGGGTTCAATCAAGAACTCCTCTGTTGGCAATTCGTCCACCTCCTGATATTTCACTGTCCGAGATTGTTTCAAAAATGAATGAGGGTTTGCAATCCGGGAAAGTTAAGAATGGGAATCGTTTGAAAATGTATGTCAAGGAAGAGCTTCCATCTCGGCTTCATTATAGTGCAAGCGATCGAATTCCACCGGTGATTGGGTTGGTTGAAGAAGGATTCAAGGTGGAGATGAAGAATAGTAAAAGACAGGAGTGTGGAGGAGCTCATGGATATGATAATTCAGTCTTCTCCATGAGAACCATCTTCATTGGCCATGGTCCACAGTTTGCAAGGGGGAGAAAAGTCCCATCTTTTGAAAATGTTCAGATATATAACTTGGTTACTTCAATTCTCAATATCAAACCTGCTCCTAACAATGGTTCTGCATCATTTCCTCAATCCATTCTCTTGCCTTCTTCATAGAATCCTAGTACATTATTGTCATATTTTATGACCTGCCTGTCGCAAAATCAGTGCCACGACCACTAGGTGTACAATAAAGTTTCTTTAACTTGAACAACGCCGTGGGGGATGTTTAAGAATTTGACCATGATGTACATTGCGGAAAAACAATGCTTACTTTTTTCTTGGATGGATGCCTTGCGATCATTTCTTGTCGTGAGCGTGAATCCATCCGTTAGCAGATGTTTCTGCGAGGTTCCATTGTGGTTCACTGATCGGCAGAATGACAGAGCTTGTAATTTTTGTTCTTATGTTGTTCATTTGCAAGGGTATCATATTCAAAGACTTTGGTCAGTTGACAATAGATATCTAAAACAAGTTCCCATATCAGTTTCCCTGTTTGTAGTTTAGTAGTTCGATGTCTTGCCCTCTTGAATCGCATCTTTTTATTTCTTTTGGTTCTTTTAGCTCACGTTTGATGAATACAATAGAATGACACTTTTTTCCAAAGAAAATTTGATTGTTGGTATTTTATCCAACTGGTATTTCATTTCTTGTTACTTCTCTTATGCTTATCTTTTAAGTTTCAAAATGGATGGCAATTAGTTTATTTCTAATGTCCATAGAATTGGTTGCTTCTAATTGCCACTCAATACTTATGGGTTTGAAAGCATTTCATTGAATCTAGCAAGAAGATAATCTACATCTTTAATTTTGTTTTATTTGAAAAAACAATTTAGTCACTAGCTTTGAATATTATTCAATACCTCTTGGTAACTATTTCAACTTTTTCTTTTGTTTTTTCTGTTTTTAAATTTTTGTTTATTAAAAATAAAAACTATATATATATATATATATATATATCAGACCATTTATTTTGTTTTCTGTATTTGGATAACAGATTGTATTTTTTTTTTTTCTTTCATTTTCAATTTTTCTTCTTGTTTAAAAGACAAAAAAAGTGAAGAAAGTAAACTATAAAGTAGTACAAATTAACTTCAAATACTAATTGTAAAAGATGAAAATAAAAAATAATTGCAAATATAGAAACAAATAATGTAATGAATTCTTTTATAGATTTTATGTATGAAAAATTAAGATTAATATTGTATTGAATAAAAGGGAGCAAAAACATCTGAACCAGAGAAAGGCCACGTAAATCCATGCATATCACGGATCGAAGATCCAACGTCAAAACGGCGTCGCATCTGTTTCCCCGCCCAGTCTTTTGTTCTCAATCTTCTACAGTGACGTGTTAGCTTAAATTGGGAGGAAGAAATGGCCAGTCGGATTGGCCTCAATCTCCACCGTGGAATTCCCATTTCCTCAGTTGCTCCCTCCGCCGTGTGGTCAGCGAACAGTGCCGCGACTACCCTTAAACGGTGGAGCGCCGGAGGAAGACACCGGCGGCGTTTGGTTTTAGGCCTCGGAATTTCCTTCTGGGCTCCGTTCATGAATATGTCCGGTTCACTGGTAGGCGCCAAATCCTTCGTTGCATCTGCCAGGCAGAAAAATTCTGTGGAAGAGGTAATATTTTAAGCTCCAATCTTTTTCCTATTCAATGAACAAAATTCGGGAATTCGTTTTTATATTAATTGAAAACGAGAACTAGAGAGTCACCATTTTTTTGTGTGTTTCTTCTGAATTTGAGCTATCGGGTGAAATTCGTTTGGAATTTTTGACGAACATTCAAATTTCTTTCAATTCTCTCTCTCTCTCTGAAGATTTTGAAGAACGTGGAGTGGCCAGAGCAATTTCCATTCAGGGAGGAGGACTTTCAGCGATTTGACGAGTAAGAGCTCTCAAATTAAGCAATCTTCGTTCGTTTCTTTCGCTCAGTGAGACCTTCAGGAATGCATATGAACGAATCTCAAATATTTCTCAGGACATCAGATTCGTATTTCTATGAATCCCCACGCTTTGTCACCCACATTGATGATCCAGCCATTGCTGCACTCACTAAATTCTACTCGGAGATTTTTCCTCCAAGTAATACACCTGGAATTAGCATGTTGGATATGTGCAGCAGTTGGGTAAGCCCCATTTCCGGAGCTGCAAGCTCTTCAATCCTCTTTTGTTATCTTCATGAATTATGTAAAGAGGGAAGTTAACTAGCATTTTCAAAATAAATTTTTCTGAATCCTTGTTGGCGTTAGGAACCTTTTTTGGATTATTTGATTCTTGTTCTCTCGTTCCCTACTTCCTCTCTTGTTCTTTTTTCCTTTCGCTCGCTCTCTATTAGCCTATTACAACAAGAGTTGTGTTGGCAGTTGCCATCCGAGTAAGAGTGAGTGCGACAGGGAAAAGTAGGAGCGAGAGTGATAAGGAACAAAGGAAACCGGAGCAACGAGATCACAACAATTTTTTAAGTCAATTTGTAAAAATATTCAATGATCTTCCTCTGTAGGTCAGTCATTTTCCAGCCGGATACAAGCAAGAAAGAGTTGTAGGGATGGGAATGAATGAAGAAGAGCTCAAACGCAATACGGTTTCTACTCTTCCTTCATGCTTCATTCTGATAAACGATCCATGTTTAAACTGCCACAGGATTTATCCTTCCTGTAATTTTTCTTCATTCAGGTTTTGACAGAGTACATTGTGCAAGACTTGAATGTGAATCCTAAACTCCCATTTGAAGATAATTCATTTGACGTTATCACCAACGTGGTATGTTTCTTGCTTTGAACTAGAACCATTCATGAATCTTTTTCCAGCAAATTTCCAACAACCAGAAGGAACGTAATTCATCCTGCAGGTCAGTGTCGATTACTTAACAAAGCCTCTAACTGTTTTCAAGGAAATGAGTCGAGTTCTTAAACCCGGGGGCCTTGCCATTATGAGGTGAGGTTACATATATAGAAGCCTAAAATCAATCTGTATTGTCTCCCAATCTCGATGACTTCTAACTTTGTCAATTGCTTTGTAAACCAGCTTTTCAAACCGCTGTTTTTTCACAAAAGCAATCTCTATATGGACATCAACTGGAGATGCTGATCATATTATGATAGTTGGGTCGTATTTTCACTATGCCGGTGGATTTGAACCTCCTCAGGTATGGGTTCAAGATATTTGAACTTGTTCAGCCAACTGCTGCTTGAAAATATTCTCTGCAACTTCTCTTCAGGCTGTGGATATTTCTCCTAACCCTGGACGGTCGGATCCCATGTACATTGTGTACTCAAGAAAGTTATCAACAGCTTGAAAGTACACCAAGAGGTGAGCCTGTTGAACTGAATCTGATTTTTGCTGCAGTTCAAACTAAATTGGCTAATTTTGGAAAAGAAGCCTGCCATGGTTGAAGTGATCAACAAAGGATCTGTAGTATGAACTTCATAAACATGCATTACATGTAAATTAAGCTTCAAACAAAAAACTTAGAAATGTGAGATGTCAAAATCACTAAAAAATGTATTCTTATCTGAGGCAAAGTCAATTAATAAACATATAGAGAAATTATTCCAGAACTTGGTTCTGCTATCTGCAAACTCTACAATCATGGGGATTTCTAAATATGAAAAGAACAAAAGGAATATACACAGGTGAAGTAAAGACATCCTAAACAGAGATGCAAAGCCAATGAAGGAGTGGCCGTGTTTTGGGATACAAACAGAAACAAGATCAGATCCATCCCTGTTTGTAACGACGAAAGAGGTCCTCAGTTTGTGCATTCTTGAAGGCGCTGCAGCCGATTACATAAACCCAAATCAAGACCACCACAGTGACAATGAGAACCACATTGGCTTTTCTCCATTCTCTTCTGAGATTTCCCAAGAGGCCAGCCTTGCAAGAGTTGCAATTGTAGCACAACTGGGTTTGGTCATTACTCCAAATATAGCAGTCTGGGTCAGCCATTGGATCCACAGGGTTCAGCCACAGTGTTGGGTTCACAAAGTTAAACCCACAAGCTGTGGGAGGTTTACAGCACCCTGACTACCCACACAAACATGCACAGTAAAAACCAAGAGGTGAGGCAGTACAGTAAATAACCATTTTGTTCTTTTTTTTTTTTTTTTACTTATTGAAAATTGTGGTTATTTTCATACCCTTTCTTTATCCATAGCCATAGTTTTTATATTTACTAACTGACCATTTGATTTAGTTTATCTAACGGGGTCTAAATTTCTTCATTTTTAAGTTCCACATGGGAGTAGTTTCCTTTTCAACATTACTCTAGAGAAAGAATGATATTTGACCTACTACCAATAAGGTAGACATCACTACCATCAAATATAGATGGAAAATATTGATTATGAGCAATTTGGTCTTAGGAATGAAGTTTTGAGCATCAACTTCTGGGAAAGGATTTCTTTTAAATACGTGTGAGTGTCTAAAAACCTTACAACATTTAAGTGTTAAAGGAAATTAATTGATTATTAAATTCTAAGTACGTGGTCATATATTGAATTTATGATCTATTATTTATTTACTCTTCTTATTTACCACTAGGTCAACCCATAATAATCGACTAAGCAAAAGTTCAAGCGTATGATCCGAAAAACGTGACACTAGATGATGGTTTGAGTGTTTAGTAGTGTCAAGAGTGAGTGTAAAAGAAGAAAGGTAGAGTCGGAAAGTTTTGATGTAGAGACCAATTTCCAGTTAAACAATTAGTCATAATGGACTGATTAGCTGGCACCCACTTCAACCATCTTGTGTGGCAATCTTAACCATTTTGTATATGATCCTCAATCAGTTTGCAATCAAAAGGGTCCCCAATAAAGTCTTAGCTGTATACTTTATCATTGTTGGAAGTTATGAATTGAAAAGGGTAGGTTGCACCACATTTTATTAGCTAATCCTAATTCAACTTTTTACATAAATTTGGATTCCTTCTTTGTCCTAGTAACTTTGTGGGTTAGCTCCAACAAAATGAACTCATGAAAAAGAGGAATAACAAAAAAAAAAAAAAGATTCTATGTTCTTGCTCTGTAAATACAGAACAAAAGATTAAAAATGAAGAATATTCTATGTAGATAGGATAAATACACCCTTGAAATGGTCCAAAGACTATATAGGATATAGTTTCTATTTGCTCAAAAGCACTTTATATCAATCTTCCTCAACATTTAGTTTACTTTATGGTTGTCTTAATTCTAATATTTCAATAATTCAACCATAATAGAACATATAAAATGGATTACCTTCCAATAAATGTGAAAGCTTTTATTACACTCCATTATCTTCATTTTAGGCTTTATTAGAAATAAAAACTCAATTAGGTAATCTTTCATTTCAAGTGTTGTTTGTAATTGGTCAGTGCCATAGCTTTAGAAGAAAAGAAAAAAAAAACAAATGTAGAAAAATGTTATCATTAAAATAGAGGATTATTCTAGACCCCAAAAGTCGTCGGGACTTGGGACGCTCAATTTCACAAGTCCACATGCCACTGCTGAGGCAAATGATAGAGATTGATGAAAAATCCTTTTCGATAGAATAATAATAAACTAAATAAATAAATCCAGAAAAGCCATCAAAAGTAAAAATCCATAATTTTCAAAGTTACAGTTTTATTTCTTTTCCAAATATAGAATATAATATCACACACACACTTGAAGCTTATTCTAATTTAATATCTTTAAGTTTAATTTTAAAAATTGAAAGCTTAATTAGAATTAGCCTTCGTCATCTTTCGAAAAGAATTAATCTTCACGTTAATCTAGAATTAATTTATACTTGACTTGGCTTGACAAAACTAATTCTTTTAGGCAGAACTTATACTGTTTTGATAAAAATAACAAACGGTATTTTTGTGCTAAAATACAACATTAAGTAATTAATTTCACATAATTTGATGGGATTCGAACTGGATTTCTGACTAATTAGTATGAGATAAACTCTTTTTCTTAAATTTAAAATTTAAAATGAAAATTTCAAAACATTTTACTATTTTTGACAAATTCCTAAAAAATTATAACCCACAATGTAGAAAGTTATTTAAAATTATAAAGTTTAGAAACTTAAACTTTAATTTAACTTAATTTCTTTTTAATATCTTTGCTTTTGTTGTTTGAAGTTTAAATCGCCGACTCGGGGCCGAGGATTGCGGTTCGAAAAAGCCAAAAACGTGTATTAAAAAATCCTGATTTATGCAAAAATATATTTTTTTTTTCTTCCAAAACGCCAATGAATTCTTCTCCACTCGAAACCATGAATCCATACAAGAAATTCCAACGAAGAAGTCAGAAGGAGATATAACTCATATGTAATTTGATGTTGAGATTAATGCACTGACCTGGAGAGGCGAAATGTCCGCCGCGAAAAACTGATCGGCGGCGAAGTATTGCTGATTAAGCTTAGGACAAACATCAGATTCCGCCAAACACGTTCTTATCTTCGGCCAATTTCTAGAATTCGTGAGATGACTTTTAAGCCACGACGAGAATCCATCCAATCGGTACTCTTTGAATCCTCTCCCCATGACGGTGTAGCTTCCGTCAGGGCGAGTAACGACGAAGGTAAAAACGAGGAGAACTAGCAAGAGACCGATCAGAAGAGCCATACAGAAGAGGTAAAAAGCGAGAAGGCCTTGTCTGTTCCAATAAGCACCGATGAAGCCAGCTAAAGAGACGAGGAGGATCAAGACGCCGATGAGAACCACCGGCCATCGGAAAAAATAGATACATTCGTTGTCCGGCTTCGAAGCGAGCCAAATTCCAGCGCCGATTATGGGGATGGAGCAGAGGAGAGCTAAGAAATTGAGAATTGCGGTGATATTGTTGCTTAAACCCATGGAATTGGAGTTTGGAAGAGGGAATTTTGCAATGCCCAATCGGTTTTTGTATTGTTCTCTTTCACTAACAGATCAGGGTTCTTCTAGTGTGAAGAAAGTTATGTCGTCATGAGTGTTAAATCAAAAGGAAATTAGGAGTGGAACGACACGTCGTTTCTAGGCGTTTCAACGTTGTTTGTGGCAAATATCGCTTTGCCCTATGTTGTAGCGTGCACCCACGTGCCACTCTAGTTTCTTTTCAGGAAAAACAAATTATAATAATTTTGACTCTCAACTTTTTTTAATTTTATTGATTTATAGTAATCCCATTTACTCAATTAATTAGAAATTAAAGCATGAATACAGTATAAAGTTAATAAAATTATTGGTGAAAAATGAGAATATTGTTTGGTTGAAATTTATGGATGTTTGGCAATTTTGATTTTGATTTTGAAATTATTGACTTGAGTGGTAGCTACAAAATGAAACCCATGTGCTCAACTCTCCCACTTTATTCTCATTCTCAACTACCAATATCTCATTTTCTCAAATTTTAAGCTTATTTATTTCCCTCTTTTTTTTTTCCATTCTCAATTTTGTTTATTAAATTGGAAATGGGTTTTTAGACATTCCAATCACAAAGTTGATTTTAGTAGTCATTAACACACATTGTTTACTAGTTGACTACTCATGGCTTTAAACCTTAGAGAATTAAAATGAAACATTTTATTTTCACTTCAAGGTTTCAACATTAATTTAAGAAGAAAAGAAATCACATCCTCCGCACGTGACACTCACATTTTGTCAATGAACTGAAAGTCTAAAAACCTCTTCTCTTTATTCCCAAATTTCGTAGTGTTATAAAACTTCAAATAATCTCCAAATCGGTAGCCGCCAGGGTACAACAGCTCCGGCGCCGGAGAAATCAGAGCATCCGTCGCCGGATTATAAAACGTAGCAATGGACAGCCTGCTACCCTGTTTCTCAGCCAAAACGCGGTGCAAAATGCTCTTGTATTTGCCATTGGAGAGGACCTCAATTTGGTCGCCGATGTTGACGAAAATGGCATTGTTTTTGGACGGTGGGATTTTGAACCATCTGCCGTCGATTTGAAACTCCAGGCCGGGGACTTGATCGTCTTGGAGAAGGAGGATGATTCCGCCGGCGTCAGTGTGCTCCCGGAGTCCTCTGACCAAATCCGGTTGAGGGCATTCTGGGTATTTGGCAACTTTCGTTCCGACGGATGGGCCATTGGTTCCGTTGAATAGTTG
The DNA here is from genome assembly GCA_025688845.1 of Cucumis hystrix. Taxonomy (NCBI): domain Eukaryota; kingdom Viridiplantae; phylum Streptophyta; class Magnoliopsida; order Cucurbitales; family Cucurbitaceae; genus Cucumis; species Cucumis hystrix. Next base: position 18,251,936 of record CM046887.1, on the reverse strand, counting down.
CTTAATGTGGGATTTTTGTAACCCCAGATTTTCGCACATTAGCTCCGAAAGCTTCTCCGATATCTTTATGATCTCAGGAATGTACTCTTCTTCCATTGCTTTGCTGTTCATTTTTTCATAGCTTTTTTTAAATTTTAGTACTCATATATATTTAGAATTAAAACATTTGAAAAATTAAACCAAATAATTTACTTTTTCATCTTTACTTCTTAACTTACAATTTTAGTTGAAGGGTAAATAAAGAAAAACTTACCAAAGGGGTTGTGAGGTGTTGGAAAACTGTGAGATGTTAGAGGTTGGTTTATGGGAAATGAAGAAGGTGCTTTCCCAATCCACATTAGATAATGTGATTTTACCTAAGTTTTTGGCCACATCTGAATTATAAAACTTCTCTTTCATATTCTCATCATAATGTTTATTTACCAACAGCTTCACCTTTTCCAGTACCCTTTCTTCAATCCCATGGTTCTCTACCTGCACAAACCAATTACCCCAACTCAAACTCAAATAAAACCATCAATTCCCAATGAAAGAAATAGTTATGATTAATGGATTCGTAATAGATTTTTATGAATAATATGGTCTATTGACAGTACGCTCTTATTAACAATTTTAAACTTGAATCCAACGAGATTATTCGAATAGAATAGAAGATGACTTACTAAAAAGAAGCCCCAATTTTGGCAAGCTTCATGAAGGATAGAGAGAGTATTTCCCCTGTTGTCTTCATTGAGCTGATTGAAATCAATGGTGGGGATCTTCATAGCCACTTTTATCTATTGGAAGTGAAGATATTGAAGAAGAATGGTGAAATAATGGAGTATATATAGGCCCAACTTTTTATTGGATATTAATAATTTCTAGTCATAATTTTTCTTTTGAATCGAATGAAAGGGTCAGATTCTTTGAAGATTACCCTTTTGGTGATAATTCACTTCCAATTTTATATTGTTCATCCTTTTGATTTTTTAATTATCTCTTTGGGCTATTAACCAAATTCTTGTAAATTAAGCTTTGAATGCCTCTCTTTTTTTTTCTTCAAATTTTTTTTGGTTAATTTAAGCATTTGTCTACTCATAAAGTTAGGTTTTCCTTTTCCCCATTTCTCTACTTATTAAAAAGTAAAATGTTTAAACTTTTTTTAGGGGGTTTGAGCTTCATTTATAGTTATTAATAAATCAAAGCAATATTTGAACACTTTTTTTATATTGTTATAATTTAGTCCAATAAAATTGTGAGTGAATGTATTTTAAAATAAAATGAAATATTAAAATATTGTATAGTTGAATGGTGTATGGGGATGTGGTTCATATTGTTACAATCCCACCTTCCCCTAATAATTCTGTGTGCTGGTAAACAAAACTACACATTGAAAAAGGAGAAAAAGAAAAAATAAACCCTTCAATTTGCATTTTATTTTTAAAAGTTTAGGTTGGCAAAACTACATCTTTAAATTTGTAATTGACAAATTTGAACCGTTAAAACTACTTAGTAAAAATTTGAGATTAATTTAGAATCTAATTTTTTGTAATTATTGTAAAATTGATAATAACATCGACTAAATAAGTTGTGAGAATTCAATTTCTATCACCGAAATTGAGAATGTTAAGTGTAATTACAAATGCTATTTTTAAATGTTAAGTAAATGGAATTGGTAGTTTGAAGTGAAAAGTAGAGGCAGAAAGCGTATTATATATAATCATATATCAAATGCCTTCAGCCTCATGATCCTCATTTGTGCTTTGGAGTGACAAATATCGAAACATTGAATTGTATTTTGCCTTTGATTTATCTTCTCCTTTTGGAATTTATGTGCACTTTTTTTTTTAATAGGAAATACAATATATAGATCTAAAAACATTGCATCATTTAATTCCATCGCCCATAGTCTTACAATATATATATTGAGAATTCCACACGGTTTTCATCAAATACTATTTCTTCTTCCTATGATTTATGTGAATTGTGGCTTATTATTATTATTATTATTATTATTATTAACTTTTGAAGCAATGAAGCTTTATAATTATATATATATATATATAGGTTGACTTGCTTTATGTATTGAATTTATATTTTCGAATGATTTTAGGTTATTTTCAAAAATAGTAAATTTAATTAAAAAAAATTATAGTATGTTTAAGAATTTTTTGTTACTATATTCGAACAGTTGCTCTTCTCTTTAAAAAAAATTATAGTTTTTTCTTTTTATTGTTGTGCTAAAATATAATATTTGAAACTTTTTTAGAGCTCTTTTGTCAAGCTTTTCGTTTTCACTTAATATTTTTTTCCTCAAGTTTTTATCTTTTTTTTTTTTCAAAGACTCTTTTTCAAGTTCTTTTAAGTGCTTCTCTTCAAAGTTTCTTTTTTCATTTTCACATTACAAATACTACTTCTTGCTTTCTAGATTTTTTTATTTTTTATTTTTTGGATAAATATCAATTTACGTCGTGAACTAATAATGTTGTTTTAGATTTAAATCATAAACTTTTACAAATGTGTCAAATTAAACCTTGAAAATTTTTAAAAGAGTTTAAATTGTATATTTAGTAGTTTGTGAATTAAATTGATACAACTTTTATAGCTCACAGTGTAAATTGATATATATTTTTTTCTATTTATTGAAGAAAAATATCTCCATTTTTTCACTTCAAAATAACAATTTTTTTTACAAATTTTGTATTGCTTCCGCACTTCTTTAGATATAAAGCCAATACTTCAAAAATTTTAGGGATGTTTGAAGAGCTGAATGTAATAAAAACAAGTATTAAAATGTGTTTAACTGAGATGATTCATAAAAAGTGAAAACTACATGAAATAGAGTTAACTCAAAGCTATTAGAATGAAATGAGTTTAATATTACCATTCATACTATCCAAACATTAATTTTAGATTACATATCATTTGATTGCATTTCAATTTCATTGTCAACTCTTAGGCGGCGTTTGGGCCCCAGTTTATCACTGTGGGCTTGGGTTATAATAACCCAAACCCACGTTTGGGGCACGTTTTAGGGTTTCCATTACTCGTCTTCACACTTTACTCCTTCATCTTCCATTCGCAATTCTCCCCATTTTACTTCCTCTCAACTCGTCTTCATCCCTCGCAACTCGTCTTCAATCTCTCAACACCACTTCATCCTTAAACCCGTTTAATCCTTCCAATCTCCACACGAAATCATCCCCTCTCTTCAATCCTTGTAACAGCATTGATTTCAGTTTAATTTCCGAAAAAACTTTCCCTTTTTTTCCTCAACTCATCTTCAACGTATTCCGGTTATTCTTTGGCCGTCGTTTTCTTCTCGCTAAAAAAGCTATCTTCCTCTAATTTTCTTTCTCTCCCACTCTTCGTCCTCCCAATTTTCGTTGAAGGCTCCGCTCACAGTGTTGCCTCCGAAACAAACGGGTCTCCCTTTCGGTTTCGTTGAACGACTGTGTTTTACATTTTGCCTCCGAAAGTCAAGCGCTTGCATGTTCACCACTCTTCTTGGTGAACATGCAATCCGACTCGGTTTTCCCCTTCCACACGACTTTGCCGCTTGGACTCCCATTTGCCGATCGGGTATTTTTTTTCCTCTGATTTGGACACATTCTACACTACGGATACTATCATCTTCTGCATTTGGGATGTTCGAGCAAGGTAGGGTTGGAGGTAAGTGGTTGGATTTTTCTGTTCTGTGAATAATTATTTGTAATCGTTTTTGTTTTTTACTTCTATTGTTTTTCATATTCGGTCATCCCCATTTGAAACTACACTGCTGTTGTTTACTTTCGACGTTTCTGATTACTTTTGTTCCTTTGTAATTTTTTGTAATTTCTTCTGTCTATGTGCTTCTGTGAAAAATTATTTGAAGTTCTTTTGTTTCTTACTTCAATTTACGTCCACATTATTTCATTTTTGGGCATCCCGTTTGAAATTATAATGGTGTTGTTTGTTTTCCATGTTTTTGATTACATTTGTTCGTTTGAATTATAGTTGTTTTTGTTTATGTACTTCTGAAAAAATTATTTCTAAGCAGTTTTGTTTCTTAGTTTAATTTCCTTCCATATTTTTTCAATTTTGCCCATCCTGTTTCAACATATGTCCCTGTTTGCCATGTTTCTAATTTGTTTTGTTGGTTTCACTTTCTTCTTGCTACTGTGCCTAGCAATCTGAACACATTTTCGACCATTTTTTGAATTGTATCCCTCATAAATATGTTGACATATTTATTTCATTTGGCATTTGACTAACTATGTTCACAGTTCCCATTTACTTGCAATTAAGATGCCTTCTGAATTTGGTTTGCTGTGAAGTCTTTTCTCTTTATTTGCAAGCAACTGTCTGTTCTGTTCCTTTCTCTTTATTTCTAAGCAAATCTCATCCATCCATCCATTAAACTGCACTGTCTGTGTTCATTTCTTTTTCTTGGTTATGCATTTGTCTACTCATAGCTTATCTTTGTCTTAATGTTGTAGGTTTTGACTATGTCCTCCCCTTTTCTGTACACTTCTGTAATTTGCAGAGATTCTTTTTTTTGTTTTTTTGTTTTTTGGTATGGGTGAATAAAGGCATACTTTATTCACCCTCTATCCCTCTATATATAGCACTTCCTTTGTTGTATTTTATTGTGTTGTTTTCCTTGCTTCCTCATCTGTTCTTTCTTCATTTGGTATGTAACTTCACTTTGTTTTCTTCTTTTGAAGTTCCATTTGTCCTTCTTTTTTCTTTTGCCATATCTATGTTAACAAGAATCTGTTATGTTTAAAGCATATTTGTGGGCCATTACTTTTTTTTTTTTTTAAGGATATACCTTCTTATACACAACCTTAGGCACTGCCATATCATACTTTTCATGATTTCTTTGATCTTATCTCATGTTCACTGTCCATAGTCATTTTAAGGGATGTTGATGTTGTGTGACTCTTTGATCTACATTTTATGTGTCGATGTTTTATGCTTATTTGGTTGCATTTCTATAGCTATATATATTTTGCTGCACATCCTATTGTTGCTTGTTATTGTATTCATGTTTGTAATAATAGATCCAGTTCGTTACATCGAACGGATTCAATTCCTCTCAGACACAACGTTTTTTAAAATAACATGGGCTAAATTTCTCATTCATTTTAATGAATCTTGTTTTTTCATTTCGACATCGACATTCCTCCAAATAATACGGTACGTAAGCGATACACTTCATCCTTATACTATTTTTACTCGTACTTCTGTTATGTCGGGACACTAATTTCCTTACTTTATTTGCAGGATATCTGACTTCCTACTTCGATCGTCAGAGGTACAAGGCATTGACGCTTTCTATTGTACTACTTTATTTTCAAATATTGTCGTTTAATATTTTTGCATTATACTTTATTGTACTTCGGACTTTAGTGACCATATTGGGTAATAATGAATTCTGTTTTTTTCATGATTTAAAATGTAACTGCATTTTGTACTTCACAGTTTGTTTCGTTTTTCGAAAATTGTCTTCGATTTTCAAAAATATCGTAAAGAAAGTGTATACCCACACAAACAGATGAATAATATGAAAACTGGAAATGACAATGGATTTATTCAAACTCAAAAATTTTTTTTTGCACTAACTATTTAAAAAAAATTACCATAAAATAAAACCATTTTCGGTTGACAAAGCATAATTTGAACATAAATGTCATTTGATAGCATTTTATTTGTTTTTTTTTCGTACCAAACTAATAAATATGCTCTTTTGCCATAAATTTAATTTTTAAAAAATTGCCATAAAGTTTGTTCTTCAAAAAAATAATTTACATCAAGATTTCAAAAAGAAAATAAACAAAGTAAATAACCTTATTTATATGTGAATGAAAAAACCACAAAATGTTGTCATTAATTAATTTTCACAAGCATTTCTAAGCAATTGAGATGATTTTTTTAAAATGTTGAAGAAACTAATTTTTTTTAAACAAAGAAACACAAAATATGAAGAAACAAATTCAAAAATAAAAGGAAAAAAAATTAACAGTATACAGAAGTCGCACACTTTCTTCGTGCAAAATTCAATAGATAATATAGTTGACCATTCATTTTGCCTCAATTATGGGTTTACACTTTTCACAAACACTATAAAAAACAAATGACCACATCGTACTTGAGTTTTTAAAAAAATTGCCAACTGTTTTCTTTCGATATTAGCTACGCTTTTTAAACTGAACAACACGAATTTGGATTAACATTTTGGTCATGTATAGTACATACCCATATTAGTAACATATTGGTGATGCATAAGTTGCTTTTACATAATTATAGTTTAGAAGTACATAAATATTTTATTCTAATGTATGCATTTAAGGTGTACTAGCATTACAGTTACAAAAATAGATCGTGAGGTTCGTAGTCGCTACCCTGAAATGGATAACCAAAACATTCGCACTATACTAGCTGTCTTCACATCCACCCATAATCAGTTAGTACTACTATTGGATGCACTAATGAATGACAATAAGCGGGTGACCCATACACCGTACGAAATTAGGCATCAAATTAGACAATTGTCATACTTCCGTATGATCCACTCCTCCGATCTCGATTGTCGTCAAAGTACCAGAATGGACAGGCGGACTTTTTCCATTCTATGTCACTTACTGAGGACGATTGTTGGTCTGACGTCGACCGAAATCGTCGATATTGAGGAGATGGTCGCAATGTTTCTGCATATATTGGCACACGATGTCAAGAATAGAGTCATCCAGCGGGACTTCGTGCGATCAGGAGAGATTGTTTCCCGTCACTTTAACCTCGTACTGATGGTTGTGTTGCGATTGCACGATGAATTGTTGAAGAAACCGTAGCCAGTGACTAACACATGCATTGATTCACGATGGAGGTGCTTCGAGGTCCGCATATTACTATATTCTGTTACTTATCAATCATCAAGTCCAACTACTTAACTGTGCGATATTTCATTCTGCAGAACTGCCTTGGGGCATTGGATGACACGTACATCAAGGTGAACGTGCCGCAAACCGATAGGCCTAGGTATAAAACACAAAAGGGAGAAGTTGCCACAAATGTCCTCGGTGTGTGTGATACGAAAGGCGACTTCGTCTTCGTATTGGCTGGCTGGGAAGGGTCCGCAGCAGATTTGCGCATTCTTCAAGATGCTATTGCACGACCAAATGGGCTGCATGTTCCTCAGGGTAATCAAATGTTTTATGCCTCGAACATATACTACCTACAACGTCAATCAAATTAGTTAGATCTGACACATTCGTAACAGGTTATTACTATCTATGCGACGCGGGGTATCCTAATGCAGAGGGATTTCTAGCTCTCTATAGAGGACAAAGATACCACTTGCAAGAGTGGCGAGGAGCGGGAAATGCCCCTGCCACCGCAAAAGAGTACTTCAACATGAAACATTCTACCGCTAGGAATGTTATTGAACGTGCGTTAGGTTTGTTGAAAGGTCGATGGGCAATCCTTCGCGACAAGTCCTACTATCCCGTGCAAATTCAATGTCGAACAATTCTAGCGTGTTGCCTACTACACAATCTCATCAACTGCAAGATGACGAATGTCGATTTTCTTGACGACGTTGACTAGGGAGACTCCACGTACGCAACGATTGGAGGTGATGACATTCAATTCGTTGAGAACTCAAACAAATGGACGCAGTGGAGGGATGATTTGGCTGCCGAGATGTTCAATCAATGACAGTTGCGTAACGAATAGACTATGCGTGTCGATTTAGTATTCCTGTATTTGTATTTAGTTAGTATTGGGTGTGTCTTCCTGTACACTTGAATGAATGCATGTTGTATAAAAAAACGAATTAGACCATTTTGCCTTCTTGTGTTTTTTAATAATTTTGCCTTCCTGTGTATTAAAGATACTGATTTGTATGCATCGTTGTATGATTGTCAGTATGGCAAGTTCATCACGTGCTCCTAAGCATGTATAGACGAAGGAGGAGGAGGCAACCCTCGTGGAGTGTATGGTGGAGTTGGTGTCTGCTGGTGGATGGAAGTCAGATAATGGCACATTCAGACCCGGGTATCTGGCACAACTTCTGCGAATGATGGTGACGAAGTTGCCTAGATGCAATATCCATGCGACCACAGTCATCGACTGCCGCATAAAGACGTTGAAGCGCTCATACCAGGCAATTGCATAAATGCGCGGCCCGTCATGTAGTGGGTTTGGTTGGAATGACGATGTGAATGACGATGCGAAGTGCATCGTTGCTGAGAAGGAGTTGTTTGACAACTGAGTGAGGGTATGTGAAAAGTATAATTGTACACTGATATAATTTTTACTTCAATATGAAACAAGTCTAATATTTGATTTTTCTTTCCTATGCAGAGTCATCCTGCAGCCAAGGGCCTGCTAAATAAGCCTTTCCCATATTACGACGAGTTGGCGTATGTATTCGGGAAAGATCGTGCAACGGGAGCCCATGCAGAGACCTTTACCGATGTCGGATCGAACGTTCCTCCTGGGTTTGAGGAATTTGCACACGTGGATCTCAATGATATGGAAATTCTTTCCATGTCCAGCCATAGGTTTAACATGTCATCAGACGACATCGCACGACCAGGTCGAGGAAGCGATAATAGGACGACTTCGAGCGGCTCGAAGCGAAAGCGGGGAGGGCAGACTTCGGAAACAGCTGATGTCATTAAGGATGTCATGGCTCTTCAAACTAACCAACTGAGGCTCATTGCAGAGTGGCCGCATTTGGCACTGGAGGATGAAAGAAGGGTCCGTAGAGAGGTCGTTCGTGCATTGCGCGTCATACCTCAGCTCAGTAGGTTGGAAAGGGCGCAATGTAATCGAATACTAATGAACAATTTAACGGACATGAAGGGTTTCCTCTAACTGTCAGATGAGGAGAAGCTTGACGACTGCACGGTGCTCATACGAGGCGCTAGCTGATTGTTTGTTTTACTTCCACGGACTATTGTTATGGTTTATTTTTATGTCTGTACATGTTAATTGCTTTTTATTGGTGTTTTCGAATGATATTGCAAGTCGTGTGTTTTTTTTTCCAATCTTTCATGTAGTAAAATTAATGTGACGTAATTTAATTTTTATTCATTATATACATACATATGTATGTATACACGTATATATGTATATACGTATATACTTTCGGAATAGCCTGGAGAGAGAAGAAAGAGAGGTGACTTCTGCTTGCATTGATCACATATATACGTATATTTGCACTTGTTATTCCACTTTTACGTGTTGCGTCACAATTGATAATCAAACGTAACAAGTAATCGAGAACATGTTCAATATGGACGAAACCAATTAATCCATTAAGTCAATTACTTTAGGCGACGTCGGATGCTTTGGAAAAAAAAAAATTCACTTTCACTATTGGATTTTAAATATGAATTTGCTAAAAAAAATTAATTACATAATAAATATATCACATCACTACCAATATAACACTTTCCCCAAACACATCTTATCATAAAACTATCATAACACTACCTAAATAACCATTCCTCCAAACACATCTTATCATAAAACTATCATAACACTACCTAAATAACCATTCCCCAAACACATCTTATCATAAAACTATCATAACACTGCTCACATAACCCTTTTCCCAAACACCTTTGATCATAAAAACTAGTTTTATCATAACTCAACTCTTCCCCCAAACACCTTTAATTCTCACTGAATGCTCTTATCAACTTTTCTCAAACTTTTTTTCACTTTCAAATGCTTTCCTACACAATTTTGTTTCTCACTGCATAATCTTTTATAGAAAGCATTAAATCAAACCCTAAAATTTTATCGCGTTCAAATATTTTCTCTTTAAAATATCCCTTTTATCCCCCTTTAAGATAACAAAAACTGAACAGCAATGTCTTCCTCCATTCCCTCTCATGCCACGGTAAACTCCATCGTTACTACCAATTTCAAATCTCGAATACTTCCATTTCATTTTCCGGTCGTCAAATCCTTCCGATCGACACCCTTGTCTACCAATGCTCTCTCCAATTCCCGTTTTCGGAAGTCTGCCCGCCAGTACGACGCTCAAAGCACCAAGAACACTCTCTCCAAATCTCAAAACCAAACCAGCGATTCTGTCTATAGTCTTCCATCGACGGTGGATTTACTGGCTCTGTGCGAGGAGGGTAAGGTAATTGACGCTCTGGAATACATTGGCCAAGGTGCTAAAGTCGACTATGGCATTTTTACTGCTTTGTTGAATTCTTGTTGTAATTTGAAGTTGCTTGAGGCCGGAAGAAGGGTGGATGGGCTGTTGAAGGGGACGAAGTTTCGTGGGGATGCGGAATTGAACAATCGGTTGATAGAAGTGTATTCGAAATGTGGCTGTATGAAAGATGCACGTAAGGTGTTTGATAAAATGCCTAACAAGGATACTAGGAGTTGGAATTTGATGATCAAAGGGTATGGAGATAATGGGGAAGGGGATAATGGGTTGGCATTGTTTGAGCAAATGAAGAATGTTGGTTTGCAACCAAATTCAGAAACGTTTCTGGTGGTTTTAGCTGCTTGTGCCATGGCTGAAGCTGTGAAGGAAGGTGTATTTTACTTCAAAATAATGGCAAATGAATATGGAATCAATCCTGAGATTGAACATTATTTGGGAGTTGTTGATGTTCTTGGAAAATCTGGTCATTTGATTGAAGCTGAGGAGTTCATTGAGAAAATGCCCATCAATCCCACAGCTAAAATTTGGGATGCCCTTAGAAACTACGCTCGACTGCATGGAAACATGGAGCTTGAAGATCGAGCTGAGGAGTTGATGTTCTCTCTTGACCCGTCCACGATGTCCACAACTATCAAACCATCACTCCCTCCACGGAGGAAGCAATCAAGCACGAACATGTTGGAGGAGAAGGACAGGGTGAGGGAGTTTAGGTGTGCAATGCCTTATAAAGAAGAGGGTGAAGGGAGGCTGAAAGGATTGAATGGACAAATGAGAGAAGCAGGGTATGTTCCGGATACAAGATATGTGCTACACGACATTGATGAAGAGGCCAAACAGCAGGCTTTGCAATACCATAGCGAGCGGCTAGCTATTGCTTATGGATTGATCAGTACACCAGCAAGAACGACACTGAGGATCATCAAGAATCTTCGAATTTGCGGCGATTGTCATAATGCAATCAAAATCATGTCAAAGATTGTTGGGAGAGAGTTGATTGTTAGAGATAATAAACGTTTTCATCACTTTAAAGACGGAAAATGCTCTTGTGGGGATTACTGGTAAACACATAAACTGTATTATACACGTGGATTTTTCTGTCCACTTTGGTGATTTACTTGATTGATTTTCTTTTCTTTCTTCCCCTTGGTTTTTCTTTTATGATAGAAAAGAAAGGTGAAGATTAGAGAATTAATTAAAGTGTATATTGAAAGATGAATATTCATAGTGAAAATAAATAACTGGATTTTGAGTATTCATTGGGTTCCAAACCAATATGTCAATATAAGCACAATTCCATGATAATGGATGAAATTGAAGAGATTCAAATTCTCGTGCTCCGTTTGTATTCAGTTAAAATAATCATCCTCATCGCCACATGTAGTTAAAAAAAAATTCCAAACCAAGATAACAATTTCACTCTTGTGTGATCCGTTCAAAAAAAGACTAGGAAGGAGATGAATTGGATAAATTTTACAGTTTTTTTCAAAATTTGAAAAACAAAAACGGTGGAATTGAGAATTCAAACTTCTATATATCGAGATGAAAAAAATATTATTAAAATATAACAAATAACGAAACTTTTTTCACAATCCTACGGGAGTAACAAGTTTAATGATGATTGACTCAAGGTAAAAAGTTCGATTTTTCTAGTTGTGTTAAAAGAATATATTTTTTTCATAGAAGTAAATGAATAAAATTAATGGGTGAAATGTGTTTGAGATAGAAAGGATTTTCGGGATAATTTACTAATTTCCGTTTTTTCTCCTAAAATTTCATTTTGCCAGAAAAAAAAAATAGACAAACTTACATTTTCATTTTTGGGTAACTACGGTGAATAACAATTTTATATATTTAATTATTTTGAATCCAATTAATATATTTGTAACTATTCATGTGTTGGGCTTTTAACCCTCGCAATTACTAAAATACTCCTGCTCATTTTAGGAAAGAGATATTTTATTTGGGCCTAGGTAAACATCCAAAAGCCCATGGTTTATTTGAGGAATAGGCCTTAGTATTGCAAAAAAGCCCACAAACTATGGAAGAAGTCTTCGCTTCTTCACTCTCTGTCCATTGAAATTCTCAAAATCCCAAGGTGTTTCTTCTCTCTCTTCCGCACAGTCTCGGAGCTCCTCTTTCTTCCTCCAACTAGCGGCCAGAGAAAAGCATCCACTTCCTTTCTCAATCTTCTCCCTCACCGTCACTTTCCCTATTCCTCAAAGGTGAACGCCTTTTACATTCTCCTCTCTCTTCTCTGATTTGCAACTTTTCACCCTCCTTCGTTTCAACCACGTTTGATTTGATCCCCGTTTCTTGCCTTTACATGTACTGTGTGTTGTTCTCTGGTTTATTGATCATCTATTTATCTACTCTCTGTTATTGGTTTTTTTTCCTATTTGTATAATACTGGAATTCTCGTTTCTTGTTGATGTTTGGATTTTTGTTGCGGGTATTGGATACTGGAAATTGACTAGGGTTTTAGTCTTTAGTTAGACGGAAATTGTTTGTGATTTGGGGAGCTATTTGAAGCCTGAAGGCCGAATGGTTTCTCCGGATCTTCCTTACCGACAGTGTGTGTATCGGTAGCAAAATTCTAATTCCCTGATTTAGCCGCTCTCACCAGCTAGATGTTGATTTGTGTTCGATGAAGAAAATTATGTTCACACGCAGTAGTGGGTTTTCCAGATCTCTCATTACCTCTGATTTTTTTTTTTACTGAGAAACCATTTCAGAAACTTTAAGAAAATCGAAGTGTTAGTGAAGAAAGGGAGTTTATTAGGCTTTCCTTAGTCTCGATTTTCCTTGGATGTTTTGTAGAGGCTGATTAATAAGTTCTTGTTTTCTGCATTGAGGGAGAATTGTTTTTTTTTCTTTAATTTTTGAATTTTTCTTTATGTCTTGGGTGCAGTTTTTCTTTAGCTTTGTGTTGAATTGATGGCGTCCAAGTTGCATCAGTTGCAATCCAAGGCTTGTCAAGCTACTCAATTGGCTTGCAAACACGGGTCTTCCTATTATAAGCAGTTATTGGAGCAGAACAAGCAATATATCCAAGAGCCAGCTACTGTGGAAAAATGCAGCTTGCTTTCAAAGCAATTGCTTTATACTCGGCTTGCTAGGTTATTACCTTCATACTCTTATTATCTTTGCATTATTATAATATGGTTCTGGAAGAATTTCTACTGATATTATTTTCATGTCACAATTCATCATGCTTTTAGGACTTTTCCTATTAGATTAGTTTGAGTATCTTACAATTACAACTAACTGCTGTGATTGTGTGGTTCGTGTTTTCATTTGTTTCTAGTTTCTTTCAAGACTGTTCCTGGTTTCTTCTAAACAAGCCACTTTTTCAATATCACTCATGAGAATCCAAGTTCATTCATTTATTTTGATTCATGGAATATGCTTACATGATCGGTATGGAAATGAGTCAAAATATTAACTGTAGCACCATCTTTATTATAGTAGCACCTTTCTTTTTTTTGAAAAGGGAAGCATAGATGTTTCTATTATCCCCATGAAATTCAATATCATACTCTGTCTGAATAAGTCTTATCTTATCACAATCTCTCTAATCTTTTGAGCTTTGTATCATAATGTCTTTGATATATAGTCCTCTCCCGTGTGTTAGGTTACACAATCCCTTTCCTTCTAGCCTTTTAATACAAACAAATATGATCCCTCTCTTTATCTTAAGGTAGTTAAATTTCAGTGGTATTTACCACTATCTGCCCTTCTTTATCAGACCATCCAACCTAAAATTCTAAACCTATCGTTAGTGGTGAATGAGTGCCAGGTTGTCCTGTGAGAATTTTCTGAGGTGCATGTAAGATGGGTCGGACACTCATAAATATAAAAGAAAAATTAGATCCTAAGCACAGTGCTTACATGGAATCTGATGTACTTTTTTGTATAGGGTGCATTGCATATGACAAACAATAGTTGTCCTCAGGATGGGATTCATTTCTTTATTTTCTGAAATTTGGTTATTACATTGATTATGCAGCATCCCAGGTCGTTATGAATCATTCTGGAAAGAACTTGATTACGTGAAAAACTTGTGGAAGAACAGACAGGAGCTGAAAGTTGAAGATGCCGGCATTGCCGCCTTGTTCGGGCTGGAGTGCTTTGCATGGTTTTGTGCTGGTGAGATCGTAGGAAGAGGGTTTACATTCACAGGTTATTATGTCTGAGATCGTCCTCAGTAATTTATGGAAGGGACAATGACAATGACGACTTCCCTTTTCTTTTCTGGCGGGTACTCCGCATACAATTTTTTTTCCTATTAATTGAGGATTCTGTGAGCAACTCTTAGTAGATCTAATAATAATCAATGAATTCCGAGGGACCATGAGGGATCCAAGCGTTGTTTTCAGTAATTTGCATATTCGTGATCCAGTTTTGAATTCTAATTTACTAGTTATGGATTATTCTGCAAATTCTCAGCATTTTATGAACTTTCAACCATATGATCTGCAGGTGGTTATAGGCTGAACAAGAAGTCTATACTAATGCAATCTTAGGTATGTTCCAATCTAATACGTCATACCCATATCCCTCTTGTTTGGGTTTGGTTGAAACACAGCTGCTCGTAGCAACGCTTTGCCTATTAACTTTTGGATCCAAGAAGAGAGCCTTTCATTATATAACTATCAATGAAATAGATGAATGAGAAAGATAGCCCTTTCATTAGAAACCAACTATTTCAGTTTATTACTCTAAGATTTAAATTCAACCTTCTAAATAATGTAGATCAAATCTGGATGTTTAGTATGTTTGAGAGAGTGATTTCACATAAAATCACTTAATCAAGTCAATTTAAACTTTCAAATGCATTTTATCTAAAATGAAACTAAGACTCAAGTTTTTATTTTACACAAAATTCTAATATGTATAATTCATTCATTTATTTAAAAAGAAAATTGTATGTTTAATTATTTTGACGTTCATAAATAAATATTTAGATCAAAATTACAATTAAAATGATTGCTTCCCTTTTAAGCATTAAAAATGAAATGGTGATTATGAGTATGTTTTTTTAAAAAAAAATATAGTGATGATAATAGATATAAATATAGAGCAATTGAAGAAAAAATAAAATAAGTTGATATTACGAAGTCAAGCGAACGGGAGAGACGGAACAGAAGAACTTCGTCGGAGGAATCTCTGTGGCCTGAGAACATGGCCCGCAACACCATCATTTCCATTCTCCTTCTCCTCCTTCTTCTCACCGTCGTCTCCGACTGTTCCAACAACGAATCCCGGGTAATTAATCTCAACCTGTAAGCATTAGAATCTTAGATCCTACAATTTGGATCTTCACTTTCCTTCATTTCTTTCTTTCTCTTAATTGGTTCAATCCCACAACCTCCATGTGATTTGAAATTCAGATTCTCATTGATTTCTACGTTAATGTCAAATTTTCGTTGCTTGATAGGTTGAGTGTAGCAGAACTTGTGTTGCAATTAACTGCAATAGTGAGTTTATTTTGTAATTTATGTGAAATTCATCTTCTTCTGTTGTTACCTTTTTTTTTTTTTAAAAAAAAATATAGTTTCTTCTTTACGTATTTATCTTGCTCATTTGTCTGAAATTTAGCTGTTGGGATTCGGTACGGAAAGTTTTGCGGAGTTGGATGGACGGGTTGTGCTGGTGAAAAGCCTTGCGATGATCTTGATGCCTGTTGCAAAGTTCATGACGAATGTGTTGAAAGAAAAGGTTATTGCCAATCTACAACTACATGGCCTTTCTTTACTTCGCATTGTTTGCCATTCCTCATCATTATACTTGCATAGAAAGTTGTCCCATCGATCTTCAATCCTGTTTTGCTTTTTAGTTGTTGTGAGGTTTAATAGGGTGATATCCTGTTGCTGTATCAATCTTTTTGGGGCATTATTGGTATGTTCTCTGCTGCATACCAAAAAATACGTATGAGATTCAAATAGTCAACTAGAGTTTCCATCCCAAGAAAGAGGGTAGCAGCAACCAGTTTTCAACAAACCAAAAAATTGGGTGTTGGTATCTAACAGGTATGGAAGGTAGATTATAAGAAGCGAATATTACTTTCTCAACAAGATTTTTATGGATAGAGGTGTCAACAGTGATTGGCAAGTGGGAATAGATAACTTCCCCCTTGTTTTTGTGCCCCTTGGACCATTTCCGATCTCAAATAAAATTTCTTTTGAATACTTCATCCTCAGCACCTTGGCTGAGGCTGAACTCGATAACGGCAAAATTCTAGGTACGCATACTACTTGTTAGGGACAACAAACAATTAACGTATTTTACAATGGGATGATGTTGCCAATTTTGGTTATGAGCCCAAAGAATTTGTTTTTTGTTTTTTGTTTTTTTTTAAATTCACCCAAAGTACCATACACTAATGGAGATGGTTCTCCACACAAGTACCTAAGATGTTCCCCTCAATGTGGGACTTTTGTTGCTTTCCCAACTATCCTCTTCTTAAATAAACTACCATGGAGCCTCCCTTGTTCTAAGGCTCACCATTTGGCTTAGTCTGAAAGATAGAGAAGAGTGAATGAAAGTAGGCGATCATAAAAGTTCCATAAAATAGGACACTGAAAACAATATTAACTTACAATACAACTGAACACCACAGCAAATGAATAAAGATACAGTTGTAACAAGCTCTTCACAATCAATCAACTCTCTTAATTAACACTTTTGGCTTCTAAATTTGCTTTTGTTGTTGAGCAAGAAATCAATCATGAAACTCAAAGCCACCAATCAAACCCTACCCACATACATCAGTGCATCCCATACAAACCTACCCACAAAGGATGGCTACTTACTCACGAGGAAACTGCTCTCATATGGTTTAGTCCATACTTGTGAGTTGCTGGGTTGGCCGTAGTCATACTAATAATGGTAGGGAGGGTAATGAGTTGGTCTGCCTATGAAAATTCCAGTGACGTTTGAAAAATGAAACTAGATACAAAATTGGAGGATGTCGAGGCATGATCAATTGGCATGTTAAACACAAAGGAGACTATGCCAATGTCTGGTGTTGGTAAATTCTAGCTCTTAGATCTTAGATGCTTGTGATTTATCTGAGATACTACATATTTGAAACATGTAGCATTAGATTAGAGAAGGAAGCTTAGCAATTTATATATATCGGTCTATCCTGTTTTGTTTTATTTCTTTACGCTTCATCATGATTTGGGTGGTATTATAACAGTTGGAACTTGGGAGTCCCTTTATTCAATATGTTTGAAGGCCAATAACCTCTATCACATGGGTTTTTCAGGTTTAACTAATGTCAAATGTCACGAGAAGTTTAAGAGTTGTATTAAGAAAGTGCAGAAATCTGGAAAGGTTGGTTTCTCTAAGGACTGCCCTTATTCCACAGCTGTTCCCACAATGGTGCAGGGTATGGATTTGGCGATCATGTTCAGCCAATTTGGTAACTCAAAGCTTGAGCTCTGATACCCACTTCGGTCGGTGACTCACTCCTTCGTCCACAGCCACAGTTCATGCCATCAATTATTGCATATGGGGAAACTTCACGCAAATGATTCATTCATTGAAATAATGTTCTATAGAATTAAGAAATGTCAAACAGAAGATTAAATCCTCATTTTTGTCCTGGTTAGTTGTAAGTTGGACCATCTGAATTTTTAGGGATGCTTCTAGCCTAGTGAAAGAAGATACCCCATATACTTCATTATTTTTAGGCTCCTTCAATAATTGTTAGATGTTGGTTTTCCCGCAATTCATTTTTAAGTACTCAACCATTGGGCAATACATTTAGAGTCTTGCAGATTGTCTTTAGATGTCATCTTTTTTTTTTTCTTTTCATTTTAACGCTACTTTTGTTGCTGTTCTAATGCTGAGATTCGACACATGGAGATTAAATGTATTGTTTTATTTAGTGATTCAATTTTGAATGATATGTTCGAATGAAGAAAACTACATGAGATTTCTTATTTATTTATTCATACAATAACTATATCATCCAAATGTTTATAACATATTGATCAATACAGTCTTGTATCATTTGAAATAATATAAAAAATATACTAACAAATGATGAAATGTTAAGCATTTTTATATTAGTTGTAAAATTACAATATTACATCAATCTTTCATAAACGTTTTTAAATTATTTTATTAGAATATTAGACAAAAATTAAAACCGTAATACGTTATGAAATAAAAAGTTATAGTAATTTGTTAACAAAATTCTAGTAAATTAATGTTTTGAAAAGTAACTAATTTCAAAACACTTGCAATAAATAAATATTTAGATATATAATGTAAATGAAAAGAGGAGGAAAATAAATGAGGGGCGTTCCGAGAATCGAACTCGGGACCTCTCGCACCCAAAGCGAGAATCATACCACTAGACCAAACGCCCTTTTGATAAAGGGAAGTAATGACTAATTATACAAATCTAGATTTTGTCTTTTAAATTATTAACTTAGGGTTTTTTTGGCAGTAAAGCTTCCACTATATATAATTTCAGTTAGGGCTCAAGAAAGCGGCAGACGGAACCGGCGTCCTCTCTTCTGCTTCAGCATCTCCCTCCACTCGTTGCACCGCAGGTCTGTTCGTTATTGGCCTTTCAGATCTCCATTTTTCTGATTTTTCATCGTTTATATCTCATATCAACTTCCATCTTGTTCATCAATCTTCGAAATATATTTGTTTCTTATTCATTGGGTAATTTCTTTTAATAAATAAAGTAAGTTGTTTTGTAGATGGCGAACGTTCCGGGGCAGTTGGTATGGGAAATCGTTAAGAAGAACAGCTCTTTCCTCGTTAAAGAGTTTGGCAGAGGCAATGCCAGTGTTCAATTCAGCAAAGAGCCTAACAACCTCTACAACCTCAACTCCTACAAGCATTCTGGTAAGATCCAATACTTTTATCACTTTGAATAGTTAAACGTTGGAAATGATTGACCTCTTTGTGATGTACTTTCTTATCGAGGAGGAAGTATTTAATCTTGCTTTTGTTTTAGTGTGTTCGGTTTGTTACTAGTTTGGTTATGGAACTTCATTTGGGTGTTTTTTCAGGGTTGGCAAATCGTAAGACGGTGACCATTCAGCCTGGAGGCAAAGATTTGTCAGTATTGCTCGCAACGTCAAAGACGAAGAAGCCGAACAAACCAGCAAATTCGCTCCACAAATCCGTCATGAGGAAGGAATTTCCTCGCATGGCCAAGGCTGTGATTAATCAGGTAACTAGCGTCTCCAGATTGTCTCGTTGATGCCCATCGAGATGAAATTTGTGTTTCTGAAGTCCGATCATTCTTTACGTGTTGTCAATACTGTATGTAGTTATCATTGGCCGTGTATGGTTTGTCATCATGTAATTATTCTGCTGAATATTCTGTGACAGTTTCCCGTTCTTCAATCCTTTGATACAAGATCCGAGATTCAATTCTCATCAACATCATCATGTTAACACTTTGGATGCTATGCTTTTCTTTCTCCTTTTAGCATTAAGATTAAGTAGTCAGTAATGTTTTTTTTGTTTTATAGTTTTATTAGAAATTGCGTTTGGTACAAATATGATACTGAATGTGCATTGTTGCAGTGACGAGAAGCTAACATGTAAGAAGGGCTGCTTTTGTAGCGGCATCTTCGATGAAATATATTTGTTACGCTTGGCTTCTGAGCACAATTTTTCATTTTCTACCATGTTAAGACTGTTGTCATGTAAGGAGGTGACTTCTATTGTGTATTTCTGATGAAATCTTTTTCTTACGGTTGGCTTCATGTGTTTTACCCAAATCTTCCTTATGTGGCATAAAATGAAACTTCTATTAATATAATACTACGGCAGAAATTTACTGGAACGACTTGGGGTGGACAAACTTTTTAGTTGAACCTTTTCTTGTGATGATGAGCTGCTAACATGTTAGAAGGGGTCACTTTTGTAGTGGCGTCTTCAATGAAATCCATTTGTTACGCTTGGCTTCTGAGCATTATTCTCATCTTCGCTCTAAGCAGCATTGATCTTTTAATGGTTTTGCTTGATTGATGTATCTCTCCTTAGAACTTTGTTGATGAAGTTTTCTTCATCATCCCATTGTCGCATGTTGAACTTCTGTGAATGTTATACTAGACCGGAATGTTATTGGACCAAGGGGAAGACCAGCGTCAACTTTTACTCTTACTGTGATGATGAGCTGCTAACATGCAAGAAGAGGTCACTTTTGTAGTGTCCTCTTCAATGAAATCTATTTGTTACGCTTGGCTTCTGAGCATTAATTCTCTTCTTGGCCGAAAACAACCTCGAACTTTTATTTGTTTTGCTTGATTGGATCTCTGATTATGTTCCTTAACACTTTTGATGTAATTTGCGATAACTTCCTGTAGCATAATATCAAACTTAAACTGTTACCGCGATGATGAGCTGCTAACATGTAAGAAGGTGTTGCTTTTGTAGTGGCATCTTCAGTGAAATCTTTTTGTTACGCTTGGCTTCTGAGCATTAAATTATCAAATGAATGTGGTTAGGAAGAGTCTTTATTCTAGTATTCTTGTGAAGATCTGTATATTGTTTTCTTCTGATTGTTACTTCAATTAGTTGTTGCTAAACTTGGGGGTGGTGAACTTGATTATTTTGCAGGTCGCTGACAACTACTACCGCCCAGACTTGAAGAATGCTGCCCTTGCTAAGCTAAGCGCAGTGCACAGGAGCCTCAAGGTTACCAAATCAGGTGTGAAGAAGAGGAACAGACAGAGTGTTAGGACCCGCGGTAGGAAGTGAAACAATGGTTCATAAGGAAATTTTCTTCTATTTGAGGTTTTTTTAACCCTGTTTTCTATTTTCTAGAGAGACGTCTAGAGGGCTTTTCTTTAATTTCAAATCTTCTGTACCCTACTTGAAAATTGGGATTTTTGACGATTTTGGTTTATCTTTGAGCACCTGCCCTTTGGATTTTTGTTAATTTCTTGTAGTCTAAAAAGGATTGGTTAAATTATGAAATATCGATATCAAGATACTCTTTGGCTCAGCTTTTATCTTAAATTCTAAAACTTTTCGCTAAGAATGACTTTACTTTCCAATCCTTCTATCTATAACAAAATAGATCACAGTATTCGTTCGTCCTTGGTGGTAGTTATAAAAAATTTCTCTATTATTTGATGTTGTATTCACTAATCTTTCACTTCATAAGTATATGTTAACTAATATCTCGAACTCCATCAACTGAGTGTGCATTTGGTAAAGTCAATTATTTGTTCATTACCAAAAAGTTTATATCAGTAATTTCAGTTGAAGGTCGAAGGAGAGTTGCCTACAATACAAAAAGTACAAATTTGGTTTTTTAACTTTTGATTTTTTTAATCCACATGAGTACCATTATACATAAAATCACAAATTTAGGGTTTTATTATGCAAAAACCAATTTGTTACTCTTTAGGCACATGATTAATAGTTGTAGACTTTTTAGATATTTTTAAGAAAATAAAAATCAAATACGTTAGACTTTAACTTTTCGAGTACAACTTTCAATAAATACGTCCTAATTCTTAACATAGGTTTAATATTATAAACCTTGAGGTTAATAGATCAATTCTCTATGTAAGGAAGAAGAAAGAACTTGTAATTTAAAGTAGTAATAATAATGGAAATATTTATTGAAATGAGCCATAGTATTTAAAAGTATAATTGGGGCAAAAACCAAAAGAACCGGATGGGTGGCCCAAAAATTGAACCGGTTTCGACAGCAACTTAAAAACCACGCTATGACGTTTGAAGAAGAGATGCACGGATTCCTTCAGTATATATATAGAGCTCACTTCTTTCGGTTTGTGTTAACGAATTTCCCGCGCCTCGTCTTCTCTTTTCCCGCTCACTAAACCCTAATCCAATATGGGTCAGAAGCAACAACTCTCCGCTGATCCACGCCCCGACACTAAGAAAAAACGTCGCGTTGCCTTCTCCAACATCGGTAACTTCTCCTCGCTTCCTTTCTTCTTCTCCTTTTCACTCAATTTCCCTCCGTCATTTCGTTCATTTACAGCTTCTCCTCTCCCTTTGGTAGCTCACCGGAACATTTTCCGTTTTCTCTTTCTGTCTATGGGTGTCGCGCAGATACTGGTATTTCAGCCAAAGACTGCATCAAAATCTATCTAGGTATAGTTATTTTGCTTTCCAAGCACTTCGATTCGAAATCTATTTATTCGTCTGTTTCATTTTTTTAACTTCTTGTATGTTTTTGGAATCCATGTGGGTCGGTTGATTGAGTTCTTAGAGTCGTGTAAAGGGTTGGGCATATGTGTGTGTTTTTGTGGAATTTGTGCCGGGTTGGGTTCTAATTTGAAAATTATTACTGCATTTTTTTGGTTGGCGAGGAAATATGTGCTCTTCCTTAGTTCCAGGCCCTTCACCCGAAAAATTACCTCACGCATGAAGTGTTGGTGTTGCTAAGTCTTCTTTTAGTGCTTAAGGTTGCTAGAAAACGATTATTTCAATCTATCAACTAGTTGGTTTGTATATTCTTTATTTCTATGTGTATGCGTTGTTGCAGTTTGTACAAAAGAGGAAGTGGGAAGTACAGACAGTCTCTGTATTGACCCTGTTGACTTGAATAGCTTCTTTGACGATGAGGACGGAAAGATATATGGTTACCAAGGTTTGAAGGTAAACACTTGGATCTGTAATTTAGAATGCATCTTTTAGCTCGTAGTATGTATGTTGCATTATATATATCCCATATGGATTGAGGTTGGCTCAGGCTGTATAATTAAGTTCTATGTTTATTGCAGATAACTGTATGGTTCAGCATTGTCTCATTTCGTGCCTATGCAGATATTGTTTTTGATAGTACATCTGATGTAAGTGATAAAACGTTTGCTACTCTTTTTATTGTCCTTATTTGATAAGGATAATCTCTCTCACGCACACTGTTTGTTCTTATTCTTGTTTTTGTTTTTTTTCCCTTCCCCCTTGAATGCAGTAGTTCTTCCTGTTCTGTTTTTGGACGTTTGTGAGTAATTTTTTCTTGTTGCTTGTAATAGGGCGGTAAGGGTATTACAGATCTGAAGTCTGCACTTCAGGTGAACATTTTGAAGTACAGATCTCGTAGTCCAGTTATTTATTGGTGCTTGAGGATTATTCTTATAATTAGACTGATTTTTTAACAGAATATATTTGCTGAGACTCTTGTGGACAACAAAGATGACTTCCTTCAAACTTTTTCAAAGGATGCCAATTTTATTGGGTAATTATCAATCTTTGATACTACTTTTCTTTTATGGAGATCTCTTCTCTTTTAAAAACTTTAACTCTTTACGCTGCTGTCATCTTCTTGTCATTGGTTCATTTATTATCAGATGATGCATTGTTACCTTTTGTAAATAATATTGCAGATCCCTTGTCGCAGATGGAGAAGTATTGCATCCCAAAGCTTCCTCCAATGGAAAATCTAACGATTCTAATTTTCATTTACAAGCAGCTAATTCTGATTTGGAGGTGTTTTCCTTGTTTGAGTTACTCTGCTTTGGTGATTTTTTTTTCTTCAATATTATTGTGGAAGTTGTCCAGCCTATTTTTATGCTGCAATTGGTGTTGTTTTTTTCATTCTCAGATTCTTAATTCTCTGTAATTTTTCAATCATTTTTCTTCCCAGGTTCACAGTAGTATATTAAATCAGATCTATTTTCAAGATAAATTAAACACTGTCAACATTCATGTGCATTTGTGACACATCCAATATGGTTGTACTAATCATCCAGTGACCTATCCCCATGCATTTTTTTCGCTTGTCCAATATTCCTTTAGAACTCAAGACACACATATACAACTTATAGAATAGATCGCGTACAAGTGTACAACCTGTAGTCTGATATTCTTTCAAAAATTCAATATCATTTTGCATCCAAATGATTGGAAAATTTCTTGTTTCTTTCGTTCTTCTCGTTCATTTTCACTCATGCTTCTAATCCCACTCTTCTTTCCCCTAAGTTCCGTGCATGTTTCCTTTCTGGGAAGACAATTTCAAAGAACGTTTTAGAATTCTGCAATTGCAAATTTACTGCTTCTTGGGAAGGATATGTCAGACCATGTTAGAATTCTGCAAATTTACTATTTTTTCTCTCCTTTATTATGCTAGCTAATGGTTTTTATCCTCCTGGCTATGGAACATGGTTCTTAAGAGCAATTTATAGTATCTCTCTTCCTTTGTCCCTCACTTGTAGCTAATTAATTGATCAAGAGAAACAATGATATTAGAAAAAAGAAACATCTACTGTTTTGTCAGGTAAATCAATCTTTTTTTTGACATGGTCTGTGAATCTGTGATTACCTTCTGGTCCAGGTCATTCGATTGCCTATGGACAATATGGATGGAAGAAACCTTTATAGTCACTTGGTACCTCTTGCTCTACTTCTTATAGATGGTATGGTATTTCTTCTCTTGTTTGATGTCTTATTTAATTTTTGTCATTGGAAGTTTATTTTAATGTTGCAGACACTGATGGAGTAGCCTAAACTGTCCTTTTTTTTCTATAATTTATTTAGGCAGCAGCCCTATCGATGTTACTGATCCAAGATGGGAGTTGTATGTCCTCACTCAGAACAATGATCAACTGGGGCAAACTTATCCCACATTACTTGGATTTGCTGCCCTTTATCGTTTCTACCACTATCCCGATAGTTCTCGCTTGCGTCTTAGTCAGGTTAAGTATATTATAATTTCATCTGTTAGTTCCCGGAGTTGAGTCTAGTGGTGGACTTTTGGTGTTTGTGCCTCTATTCATTTTTGTTGTCCTTGCATAGTATTTACTGATGTCTGGCATTTGATCAGATACTTGTACTTCCTCCTTACCAGCGTAAGGGTTTTGGGCGTGTCCTTTTAGAGGTGCTGAATAATGTTGCAATATCAGAAAACGTTTACGACTTTACCATTGAAGAGCCATTAAGTCAGCTACTGCAGTTGCGAACTTGCATCGATGTTAAACGTCTGCGGGGATTTGGCCCCATCCAAGAAGCTGTAGAATCTGCCGTGTCTCAATTTAAATTAGGAAGACTATCAAAGAAGGTTTCCTTCCCTCCGCTTTTACCCCCATCTGAGGCTATCGAAGCTGTTCGGAAAAGTTTGAAAATCACAAAGGAACAGTTCTTACACTGTTGGGAGATACTAGTCTCTTTAGGTATCGAACCTGACAAGCACATGGAGGATTTTATTCTTGCAGTTTCAAGTAGAATGCGGAATGATCTGATAGGTGAAAGCTCAGATGCTGAAGGGAAACAGGTGCTTGATGTTCCTACTGATTATGATCAAGAGATGTCATTTGTGATGTTCAGATCAACAAATAATGCAACCGGGGTGGAGACAGATGAATCACGAGCAAATCAAGAGGAACAGCTGAAAAAGTTAGTAGATGATAGAGTGAGTGAAATCAAATTGATTGCACAGAAGGTATCTGCAGATTAAGTCCCAAGCATTCTGAGGCTTATTCAAGCTCACTGTTTTCACAAAAATCTGTTCTTAATTTAAGCAGTGGGCTAGCTTATTTGTAATCAGTCCCCGGAAATGAACAGATTATCATGATTTTTCTGGAATCTAGTGAAGTTTGGTATAACTGTCTGAGTTCGCCTACCTGCTGACTTAAAAGTATTACAATTCCTTGTACCATATAAGTGAGTGTAATTGCCCACCCCTGAGAGAGTACTAGTCTGTATTAGGATATATATGTTTTTTCTTTTTGTTGGGTATTTGCTTCAACTGGATCCTTCTTAATAGATACACCCATTTTGCCCCAATATTATTTCTTAAGTAACTTTTACTTGTTTGTATGCAAGTTTTGGATGCGTTTCAGTTTTTCGTACACAGAATCGTTTTTATTTTTCTTCCAATAACATTTCATCCGCTGACACCTGCTTGTGCAACCAAATTCATTTATTGATGGTCTTTATGGTCCAAACACTCATTTTCATTCAAATTGAAATATCATAACTTTAGTGTTTGAGCAAGGTTGCTGGCTTGTTGGCTTTAACTTAATACTGCTTTAAAATTAGTTTATTACAAAATTTGAGATTTAATTTAGTGAGTGGTATGTTTTAGAAAGATTAACATAGTATTTGTTTTAAATGATAAAAAGAGAACATTTATCAATATAGTAAAAGTAAAATGTTAACGTGGTATATATATATATGTTCGGATTTATATTTTTGTTTCATTTTGGTTATATTAAAAAAGAAGTGAAATCATTATATATACCTTGGTTCGACAGATTTATAATAAAAATGGAATAAATGTTTCCCCACTCCATCCATCTCCCAAATGATATATTGTTCCCTGCTATTAAAGAGATACAAATAAAAGGGGTTTGTGGAGGGTAAATTGTGGATCATAATTCAACAACCAACAAAGTACCCAATTGAAATCATATTGACAAATCAACAACAAACATAGCATCCCCCCATTTCTGGGCATTTTCCATTGCGGTTCCTTCACTTTTCACCCTTCTTCTTCTCTCCTATTTCAGTAACCTAAATCTTTCCTTCTTCTATTGGACTCTTCCATAAACCCCATTCCCCATTGCTGTTCATGGATTTGCTTCCCGCCGAGACTTCACACGCAATCAAACATCGTTTCAGGTCTCTCAAATTGGTTACTATCGATTTGAACGCTACCCTTTCCGAGCATCCCTATGGTGTTCGCTATGGCCAGCTTGATAATGGCTTGTCTTATTATGTTCGATGCAATTCCAAGCCCAGAATGAGAGCGGCTCTTGCGCTTGCTGTCAAGGCCGGGTAATTCTTTCCTTCTCTATCTATCTAACTCTTCACACCGGATCCCCTCTATGTTATTAGGTAATTTAAATTTCACTTAGGGATTACGGAATTCCAGTTACCATTGAAGTTAGAAAATGAAATGTTGATTGAGCGTTGTGTGTGTTCTCTCCCCTCCTGAGTTCCTTTTCTTGAGAAATGAACGTACATGTTAGGAATATCGATTGCATTTAGTAGTTTTGATCGAACTATTGGGATACTCCTTTTTTTTCTTTTCTTTTGAGAAAATTTCGTAGTTTAATTCATAATTTTCCTTTTTTCTTTTCTTTTCTTTTGAGAAAATTTCGTTGATTATTATATATTCGAAGGGCCATGCCACCAAAAGCATAGGTATGACAATTGGCTATAATCGTCAGGGAACTTAAGTAAATATTAAAACAAAATGATTAGAGTGAGAAAGAATTAAGTGGAGTCCAAAAAAAGGCCGCCCCAGTTACCTTCCTTAAGAAAGTGTTAAATGTTTCGGACCCCTTTGAAGAAAAGCATAGATGCTGCAATCTTTGGTCATACAGAAAGCTGGAAGGATGGAGCTCTTTAAACTATTAGGCCACATGAAACAATATGTGAACGCCTCTAAACGTGCCCGCCAAAGCCATTTATTACTGGCACTCGAGGTATATGTGCCAAAACGATTTCTTTTCAGCAAAGGACCAAGTGATAATGGTATAGTCCGCAATGGCCAAAAGGTGGGACATAATGGAAGCTTGGTTACTGGCTAAAAACCCAGATGAATAAGAGACTTAAAAAAGGTCTAAAGTTTGAACTAGAATTGTACTAATGAGATGAACTTATACTCCTGTGCTTCAAGTACAAAAGGAAATAAACTTTGTTTGATTCAATTACCACTAGTACGTTCTCACATCCAAACATTCTCTTAGAACTTCTTTATTTAGATTAATTCTCCTGTCAATTATCATCCCACATAGTTAATAGGATTATTCTTCTTTTCATTTAAACTAAAAGATATAAATTAGTCACAGACATACTAGTGAAACAAGCTGAATTATCAGGCTTCTGACAGATCAGTTCTGGAAGAGGAGGATGAGCGTGGAGTTGCTCATATAGTTGAGCACCTTGCTTTCAGTGCCACAAAGAAATATACAAATCATGATATTGTCAAGTTTCTTGAAAGTATAGGAGCGGAATTTGGAGCTTGTCAAAATGCAGCCACATCTGCTGATGATACAGTATATGAGTTATTTGTACCAGTTGATAAGCCAGGACTATTATCTCAAGCCATATCAATACTTGCTGAATTCAGTTCTGAGGTACCTTGATTTATTATCCCCTTCACTTTTTTTTCTCCCTTTGAAACTTCTCTTTTCTGACAACCAACTTTTATAAAGATTCGAGTTTCTCAAGATGATTTGGAAAAAGAAAGAGGGGCTGTTATGGAAGAATACAGAGGGAACCGCAATGCTACAGGAAGGATGCAGGATGCACATTGGGCTCTGATGATGGAAGGTTCAAAGGTAGTGCTTCATCTTCTTCTTCTCCTTCTTGCATCATCATCATCATCTTCTTCTTCTTCTTCTTTTTCTTGTTGTTTTTGGGGCCAGTAGGCAGTGTTCCTTGATTTGCCATTGATCCATTGATCCATTCATTTTTCTTTTATCTTTTTTTTCTTCCCTTTTTTTTGTTTAGGACTACAAGAATAGTATTTCCATCTGTTTCTGCTAACTTTGGTGTTATGTGTTTTATGTTGTCTCTAATGAAGTACTTTTATGATGGCAGTATGCTGATCGCTTACCGATTGGCTTGGAAAAAGTAATTAAAACTGTGTCTGCTGAGACTGTGAAGAAATTTTACAGGAAGTGGTATGATCTGCATAATATGGCAGTGATCGCAGTTGGAGACTTTTCTGATACTGAGGTGTGTTTCTTTTGTCATTGTATAAGTTTCTATATTGAAATCACAAGAGAATGTTTCCATTTGAAAATATCTAATGGTAACTTGACATCTTTAGAGTGTTGTTGAGCTGATAAAAGAGCATTTTGGGCATATACAATCTGCATGTGAACCTCCCCATGTACCAACGTTTCCTATTCCATCACGTGATGAGCCATGTTTTTCCTGTTTTGTTGAATCTGAAGCAGCTGGGGTTAGTTCATTAAACCATGGTTTTATTCCTGAAGAATTACGAGCTCAAAAATTTGTCATCTGAATGATTTATTAATTCTTTTTTTTTCCTTGGTCATTTAATAGTCAGCTGTTATGATTAGCTACAAAATGCCAGCAGACGAGCTGAAGACAGTGAGAGACTACAGAAATTTACTTGTAGAATCCATGTTCCTTCAGGCACTAAATCAAAGATTTTTCAAAATATCTCGTGGCAAGGATCCTCCATTTTTTTCATGCTCAGCTGCAGCAGATCCTGTTGTTCTTCCAATGAAAGCTTTTATAATGAGCTCATCCTGTAAGGAAAAAGGAACTGTGAAGGCACTGGAATCTATGCTGACTGAGGTGAGACTGGTGCTCTGACTTAAACTTCAACATCTTCCTCTTTTGGTATTATATTTTTCATATGATAATATATACTTTCAATGACCCATGTGGCCACGTCCCATTATGCTTTAGGTTGCAAGAGTACGACTGCATGGGTTTTCAGAACGTGAAATATCTATCGTTCGAGCTCTACTGATGTCAGAGATTGAATCTGCCTATTTGGAACGTGATCAGATGCAATCAACAAATTTGCGAGATGAATATTTGCAGGTTCCTTCATGATGAGATTTGGTGTATGTTAATACATATATCATTACTCTGTTTGATGTAGTTATCTTGTTTCTTTGCGCAGCATTTTCTACGAAATGAACCTGTGGTTGGGATTGAGTATGAGGCCCAGCTTCAAAAAACTCTTCTACCTCGTCAGTGTTCTTTTTTCCTTTGTAAAATCTAATGATGTATTATATACTACAAACTTCAATATTCTCTGGCATATTACTTTTGCTCACAGATATATCAGCAACAGAAGTATCCAAGTATTCAGCGAAGTTAACATCATTGTGCAGCTGTGTCATCAAGATAATAGAGCCTCGTGCTTCCGCAACCATTGATGATTTAAAAAATGTTGTCATGAATATCACCTGTCTTGAGAAAGAGAGAGGCATTCCTCCTTGGGATGAAGAAAACATCCCCGAGGAAATTGTCAGTACCATGCCAAATCCAGGGTAATTTATAATTTCTATAACTCCTCTGCATTGTGTATGTTGAAACATTAAAATCTGAAGAGCCTTGGTTCCCGCATCCTAACTGTTTTGTCATCTGATATTGAGCTTGTTTCAGAACACTTTTTCATATGCATTATATGTTTTATGAAACTCAACAGAACTATATTTGAATAACTATCGTTTAAAGTTCCTTTTTTTTCCACGACAGCTAATGATTTCAAGTTATTCAATAACATTAGATTTGTTTGATATTCAATGGTAGTTCATAAAAAGAATTTTAGGCAGAGACTAATACAAATTGAGTGAAAGGAGTCTCACACTCGATTAAAAAACATATGAAGAATATTGCATTTTCTTCGTTTTGTTTAATTTCATGTGCCAAACTACTCACTTCACTTTGTGAAGTTTTGAGTTCAGATGTTCCCTAGGAGCCATTATTTTTATAATGGTGTGGTAACTACAACTGCACTGTTGTAATATTGTTTCAGGGATATTGTGCAGCAGAAAGAATATCCAAATATTGGCGCTACTGAAATATTTCTATCCAATGGAATGCGAGTGTGCTACAAGTGTACAGACTTTCTTGATGATCAGGTGACTTGTTTATTTGATATTGTAATTTCTGCTGCTAGTTTTATTAGCTTTCAACCAATCAATCTTAATTTAATATTTGCTGATGACATTACATCCAACTTTGACATGAAAAAGTTTCTTCCTAATACCCGAGGTGTAGAAAGATCGAGGAGTAATTCGCTTGCCCTATTTAGTTCAGAACATATATCATCTTAGAAGGTTATATCATACTTGAAGAGATTGTGAAACATGAAAATCAGGAGTCTGTTTTTACTTTAGTTCTTTCATAAATCTGTTAAAATTACTTCTCATATGCAATGGTCAATTAGATCTGAATAGGTCATCTTCTATTGCCTCTCCTCAGTCTAAGTTTCTCCTGTACGTCTATAACTTAAAATTTTATCTTAACAGGTAATATTTACAGGGTTCTCTTATGGGGCCTTATCTGATCTTCCAGAGAGAGAGTACAGTTCTTGCTCCATGGGTTCGACCATTGCTGGAGAAATTGGAGTGTTTGGTTATCGACCTTCTGTACTGATGGATATACTGGCCGGTAAGAGAGCGGAAGTTGGTACAAAGCTTGGAGCCTACATGAGAACCTTTTCCGGTGATTGTTCACCGTCGGATCTGGAAACTGCCCTGCAGGTTTGTTTCCTGTTTTCACCAAATTAAGTAACTCCAGTTCTCCAATCCCCATTACGTATTATATAGCCTTTGAACGAAAGAACACAATAAAATTTTTGTTCCAAAACAACACGGTATGATTATGCATTATCCCCCTGGATCTCCTCTATCAACGATTTGATGGTTTATACAACTTACTGTGCTTTCTTTTAACCTGATTTTCCAAGAAAAGCATTTGTGATGCTATTCTGTTTTTCCTTTATCATGTGGGTTTTGCACTAATTGACCTAAGCTGACGTTGTGCCTCCTGCTTGTGCTTGGACGTGTCTCCAAGTCTTTTTCTTGATTTCAGTTCTGGGCCATCTGTTTCTTATTCCATTCTCACTGTTCTTTATTTTTATGTTTATTTTTTGTCATGCATATGGCATACAGCTAATTGCAGTTTACGAGGTAGTCCCACTATCAATACCCTATATTATTGTCTTGATTGTGATAATACCAAGTAAAAATATAAATGAAAATAAGACTGCTTTAACGTGAACAAATAATCTTGTATGAAGGATTCAGTCAATGTTCAAGCAGCATACATAGATCTAATTTAATTTTAATGTACTTTCAGACATTGATATAAAGATTTGTTTTACCAGCAGTGACCACATTCTGTTTCTCTGCAGCTTGTTTATCAATTATTCACGACAAATGTGACACCTGGGGAAGAGGATGTCAAAATTGTAATGCAAATGGCGGAAGAAGCTGTTCGTGCTCAGGAGAGGGATCCTTATACTGCATTTGCAAACCGTGTGAAGGAGCTTAATTATGGAAACTCCTACTTTTT
This sequence comes from Cucumis hystrix, assembly GCA_025688845.1. NCBI lineage: Eukaryota > Viridiplantae > Streptophyta > Magnoliopsida > Cucurbitales > Cucurbitaceae > Cucumis > Cucumis hystrix. The sequence continues at coordinate 18,219,802 of CM046887.1, read as the reverse complement.
TAGGGTATGCTCGTTATCATGCTTCTAAATTTATTATTACTATTACTACTACTACTACTTTTCCATAATCTAAACTTTTCATTTCTTATTCTAAAGCCAATTAGGTTAAGTGACCTTAAGAAAGTTAATCCACAAAGGGCCTGTGAATATTTCAACAAGTGTTTCAGAGATCCTTCCAATTTTACTGTTGTAGTTGTTGGGAATATTAATCCTTCAATAGCACTTCCTTTAATACAGCAGTATTTGGTAAGTGTAACTTTACGTTGTCTGCTTATGCACAGCAAAGCTACCTTGGTCGTTAGTGATAACTAAGGTTTTGATTTGCTTGAGCAGGGTGGAATACCGAAACCTCCCGAACCTACTATGAACTTCAATCGCGATGACCTAAAAGGCTTGCCATTCAAGTTTCCTACAAGCATAGTTCGGTATAGTGCACTAGACCTTGTATTCAACTAATTGATTATAGAAAAAGCATGTTTCCCTAATGCGTGATATTATTCATCAAGGGAGGAAGCGTAGTGAAAACAAAACTAAAAGAATTACGTCTCATTCTTTGTTTTTCATCTGCTGGCTTTCTTTTCTTTATTTCTTTCCTTCATTCCTTCCTTTTGTGTTTACCTCCATATGTTGTTAGTTAATGTGTCGAGAATGAATTTGTATATTCTTTTCCGATTCATACATTTGTTACATTCGTTTGGGACTTCCCTTTCTTTAAGCATGTTTAATGTTCTTGCACTTTAGAGAAGTGGTATATAGCCCGATGGTTGAAGCCCAATGTTCAGTTCAGCTATGCTTTCCAGTGGAGCTTACAAATGGAACCATGGTATTTCTTTCTCTTTAATTGTCAATTGGAAGGGTAGACTGTAAATTAAGTGTCCTGTTTGTACTTTTTCTTCATGATTCAGAATATAAAATCAGAAAAAAAATTCCAGGTTGAGGAAATTCATTACGTAGGGTTTTTGAGCAAATTGCTTGAGACTAGAATGATACAAGTTCTGCGTTTCAAGCATGGGCAGGTGTGTGTATTTTGGAAGTTTTCTGAGTATTTGTTTTCTGTTAATCGTTTGCTCATGGGTGCTTCTCTGTTCTAGATCTATTCTGCTGGGGTTTCAGTATTTCTTGGAGGTAATAAACCTTCAAGAATTGGTCCTGTTCGTGGTGATATTAGCATAAACTTTTCTTGTGACCCAGAAATCTCATCGAAGCTGGTATATACATATCACAATCAACCTTTTACTTTATTTCCATTAGCAAATTTAGCTGACACATTTTTGTGATCCTGAAATTTTAATAGGTTGATCTTGCATTGAATGAAATATTACGTCTTCAAGAAGAAGGGCCAACGGATCAAGATGTTTCATCTATCCTAGAGATTGAGCAGAGGGCTCATGAAAATGGACTGCAGGTTAGTTTTCGTTGATAAACGAACTTTTATTTCATGAAGAGTATCCTGCAAATAGTTTCACTTCAAGATATGTTTAACACCTCTCCTCATCACTTGTTTTCCTCACATACACACATACAATGTTCCAACCATCAAATTTGTAGCAACATCTCTTTTAGACTTCTTAGTATTTATTTTTTTATTTTTTGTTAATGATTTATGGGGAGGGAAGCCTGGGTGCCACTGGCACACGTGGCATTCTCCAGTTGGAAAAAAAACTTCGTCTTCAAATGAAAAAATAGGTCTACTTGCTCATGCTTCAATGTGTTGTTTATGTTTACCCTTACCAAGGGTGCAGTCAGAAAGCTTGTGATCCATCATGTTGTCGACATCCATAAAGAATATGAGCTGGTTTTCAGTTGTTCGTAGTCTATATTTTACGGTTCTTGTACGACCAGTTTACTGATTTCTGGTTTTCATTTCCAGGAGAATTATTACTGGCTGGACAGGATTTTACGCAGCTACCAGTCAAGGATATACTCTGGTGATGTTGGATCATCTTTTGAGGTTAGTGTCATTTAATGAGTTTTTCTCTCCACTTTTTTCTTCATCAATACATCAAGTTATTTAAAACATTTTATCTATCTTAAGAATTAAGAAAACATGGTTAGTTTCACTTTCTCCGGGCAATGCCTTGGAATGCTAACTGTATAGGTAGATATGAACTTTGATTTTGTCCGAAGAGAGATAAATTGGTATCACTTTTTCCCATCATTTTTTTGTAAAACGTTCTCATTTTAATGCAGATTCAGGATGAGGGACGTTTGAATGTCAGAAATTCATTGACACCATTGACAGCACAGTTGGCACTACAGAGGATACTTCCATTTCCTTGCACAAAACAGTACACTGCAGTAATTCTATTGCCAGCATCCTATAGGTTCAGGAAACTGAAATCATTCTTCCGACTTGGTCTATCAAGTCCTGGAAGAGACTCAAAGGTTAGTTTCATTCCAGTGCTTGTTACTCGCTGAGTTCGTATGTCATAACGCCATACAATTCTTAGTGCGGCATAAAACACAGTGTTTGAAGAGTTTAAGCCATGTATCCATTTTGTTTTTTAAAAAATGTACTTGGTCTTATCACCATTCTTTTACAATGGATTTTCATTTTTTTGTATGGAAACATTTGAATTCATAGCATAGTCAAATTTAAAAAACAAGTCTTCAAAATTCGGCTTAAAATGTAGGTGGTCATAGAATTTATAAGTTTCATCTTCAAAATCAAATGGCCGTCCAACAAGCCTAAACCGTTGAACTTTTCTAATTTGATTTGATATATGTACACAATTGTATTGCCCCTGTATATCCTTTCGTATGTCTAAATGAAAGTTTGGCTTAAAAAAACCTTTTATGGTTTCTTGATCTTTTAGGCAATTACTAACCCTTCCTTGCAATCACGGTTCTATATATATATATTTTTTTTTTCCTTTTAAATCTTTGTGAAATTCCAACCTTAGCAGATACATTTCACAATTTTTGTTGTATTACTTTGAAAGAATTACATATACGCGCTCTTTTTCTTTGGCTGAGCAGATTTTAGTCGGCCTAGCCAGTGTAGCAGTTTTGACTTTCAGCTTATGGAGATTTTGGAGTACTAACAAATCCTAGGTTAAATTCATTGCGCTTTGGGTTGTATCAAGTTACATTCTTCCCGTACATATTGTGATGAATTGTTGAGAATGAGGGACATCAACGTAGATAAAATTGTACAAATGGAGGTTCCAGATATCTTCGGCTAGAAGTGTAATTTACGGCATCACCATTCACCGCTGACTTAGAAGACACAAGAGCTGATATATCCAAATATCTCTGTGGAAGAAATTATTGTAATAGATTGGAGAGGCAATGGCCAGACTCATAATTACCTGCAACATTTGGAGATTTTTTCAAGTGGGGGTCTTCATTTGCTTCTTGTTTAACCCATTCATTTCTTCAACTGGAGGTTTCTGTTGTCTTTAAATTTGTTATAGATTTGGACATAGTTTGTTTTCTCTCATCTTTGTATTTCTACTTCTCTAGACTTCTCATTTTACCGTCAGAGACGAGCAAAAGCAGTTACGGAGCTTTCCATAGAGATGCATCTTTACCTAGTTGAACCTGTTTAGATTGACAGCCATTTGATCGTCTCTATTGTTGATTTTGTTTCACCTTTTCTTCCTTGATAAATGAAAACAATATTAGAAACGAGTATTTTTTTTAGAAACGGAGTTGATTTGCTGTCGTTATTTTTTTTTTTTTGAGTTAATTGGTAATTTAAGGTGTTGTCAAACTATTTGATACTTTGTTCAAATTCATATAGTATATTCTCTCTAATTAATAATGATTTTCACTTGTTGAATTTTAATCTAAAAGTTTAAGCTAGTAGGTTTGAAATATAATTTAGTATAATATCATGAGAAGAAACAACGTTGCATGGACTTGAATACATGACCTCTCAAATGATCTGGCTTGATATCATTTTAAATCATTAATTCAATTCAAAACTCAGCCAAATAAATAAATGCAAATATAACGAATATCTAACACTAATAAACTTTCATCAATTTATTCTTCGTGAACTTTTTAAATGTTTAACCCTACATGGAAACCATTTAGGTGCGGGTTAACTTTATAAATTTACTTTTCTTAGAAAAAAATAAACTTACTATTATCACTTTTTAACTTTAAATTTACTTAATTAAACCACATAAAAATAAAAGCACAAAATTTCCTACCTACTAATAATATTTTATATTTATCCTTCAAATTGATTTTTTAACTGAAGATGATTTCCAAAAATATTGTACTTTTGTTTTGAAAACAAAACATGGCAGTGGGTGTTATAATCACTTAGACAAACTCATTTCAGTTTCTCCAAATTATCTTTTTTGTTTTTTTAATCTAGTGTTTAACATTTTCAGATAGTGGTATCATAATGTATATTCTTCTATTTGAGTTCAACACATGGAGAGTAGAAACTCGATATTATCCCAACAATAAATATTTGAAAAAAAAAGTGTTAGCTATACAGTTTTAAAATAGCTACCTATTATAATTATCAAAATTAAAAAGGGTATTTTCAAATACAGCACAATTAATTAAAATATTTATAAGATATTTTCAAATTCTATCAACGATTGAGTTCTATAAATATTTTGATAAAATCTGATTTTTAGCAGTTTTACTATTTTTAGTCATTACCAAAATTAAAAATATGCTTAAATGGGCCCATTTGGATTCATTCCCTCGACCCATTATCACATTCATCGGTCCATCTGCAGGCCCAAACTGGAGAAATTATTATGTGGGCTTTTGTCAAACGAAATATAGGCGGTTGGCACAATAAGAAGCCCGCGATAATTTAAAACCCAATATAAATTCAGCATTAGGGTTTTCCCCTGCCCCCTGAAGATCATCTCTTTCCTCGGAGGCCAATCTTCGCGTAGCTCAACTCCAGGTCTCTTCTCATCTACTCTCAACGTCTCTTCTCAGTTATTAGTTCTGTACTTCGCTTTCCAGTTCTTGAAGCTCTGAAATTTGGAAAAATCGTTAACAATTTTGCTTTTGATTACCGTTTTTGTTTTTGCATTGATCGCCTTACCCACTTCCTCGCATTTCTATCATGTGTTGCTTATGAATCTTGTAATCCGATGGTGCATTCGGATTTCCTGCATCGTAGAATTTAGGATAGCCGAAATTTTTCTGATTATGTTGGAGTTATATTGATTGGCTTGATTGACTTACTGGGTACAGGAGTTTCTGAAGAGCTTTAAAAATGGTGGAGAAGACCAAAGGAAGAAAGGAGGAGGTAGTTAGCAGAGAGTATACTATTAACCTCCACAAACGCCTTCATGGCTGGTACGTTCATTTAATCTACCTTTCGTATGTGTTTTTTTCTTTTTAATGTTATGTATGTTTTAGCTTATTTTACGTAGTGTTCTTTATGTGGGAGGAGTAACCTCGTTTTAGTAACCATTATGTGATTTTTTTTTACTTTATTTGGAAGTACGTGCTATGAATTTCATGTTGCTTCATTTGTCATAGTGTTATGTAGATCATTTTATATTGGTTTTACGTCAAATTTAGTTTTTACCGTCTATCGAACAGTATGGAAAATACCTCAGAGTCTATGTGGTTTGATGTTTGGAATCTGTTCTTAATTGAAGTTGTATTCGTTGTTAGGCAACAACCGTACTTAATTAACTGGCGTTTCATTTAGGTACTGACTGATTAAGAACTCGAAACTACTTTGTGCTGGTACTACCCTGGTGCCTGTGACTGGGTTTGGTTTGTTGCCATATATGGGCGCTGTTACTGTTACTGATATGTTACAGAGATATTTTTGTTTATACGTTGATTTTTCTATGTAATAGACTATGATTGACAGTGTATAGTGATAGCCAAAAGAAGGTGTTGTTTAGTACTCATTAGCCCTTACTGTTTGTGAATGAACAGCACGTTTAAGAAGAAGGCTCCCAAGGCCATTAAGGAGATCAGGAAGTTTGCTGAGAATGCCATGGGCACAAAGGATGTGAGAGTAGATGTGAAGCTGAACAAGCATATCTGGAGCAGGGGAATCAGGAGTGTGCCCAGAAGAATCAGAGTTCGCATTGCTCGCAAGAGAAACGATGATGAAGATGCCAAGGAAGAGTTGTACTCTCTCGTTACAGTTGCAGAAATCCCAGCAGAAGGACTGAAGGGACTTGGGACTAAAGTCATTGAGGAAGAGGATTGATTTGTCATCTGTTTTCAAGAAGAGGTGGTAAGATGAGATTAGGGTGTAGTTTTGATTTGTTGAATGAAAGAAGACTTGTCATGCTTAATTGTTGTGTTTGGAGATTTTTGTTTTAGTTAAAGTAACTTATACTATTAAGGTCACATGTTTTTGGGTTACATTAACCGATCTTGTTAGCTCTTGGGCAAATCGTATCCGTGTTATGTAATTTAATCTGAACACCAAGAGCATTTTCCTTTTTATTGAACTCATGTTTTTTGTTTTCTCGAGCATGCGAAGGATTTTTATTTCACGTTCTTAAAAAGAGAGAATAAACAGTTCATCTCCAATCGGGTTAGGGAATGTATGGAGTGTTGGAAGATGATAATTGAAGCTCTATAAGATTATTACAACTTTTCTTCATTAGAGATAGTAAATTCTTGTTTCCATTGGTGGCTTCGTTTCCAAATATTACTCCTCTCATCTTTGCCTTTGCAACTATCAACTTTCCACTCGTTATTTTTTATAAATGCACTCAAGACTAGTTTCCACTACCAATATGACGGTTTTCATTCCAACCACATCATGAATCGTGAATATAACGCAATGCATGCTTGTGATGAATGTATGTATACTGCCTCCTCACATATACTCTATTTCTAGAAAACTTATTTATTTTTTGACGTAATCTAGCGAATTTAGGTTCAAACCCCTCAACTATTTTTATGCATCACTTGATGGAAAATTTTAGAAGTTAACAATTTTGAATATTTTGTTGGCACATTTATATTGTGAATTAACCCATGGAGATATAACCTCTGTGAGTTACTGCTTAGATAAATTTACACAGCAAAGACAACAATATATCCATATAATAGAAGCAAGATAGAGTGGAATGTTTGAAGTTTTTTACCAAAAAATATTCAGTTTTTATTTTAGCGTCAAAACTAGTATTCCATGTTTTTTATATGTTTTTGTCATGCACCTATTTAATTCAATAATTGTGCAATAATAAGTGAAGTGTGAGATTGCATCTATAGAATGGTTCATGGCACAAAAAAATGAGCTAGATGGTGCAATTGGTACTCCTTAGTGGTAGACTAAGGTGACACCCAAAACGTTTCAAAAATGGCATAATTTTCAAAAAAAAAAATCAATTTTGGCTAGTATCAAAAGGTTCAAAAAATTCACATCTAACCAATATGTGATTTCATTTTTAGAAATTTTGAAGTTTCTTCCCACAAAATTGATTGGTGATGTTCTATACTCCGTTTTTATTTGTTGTGTCAAAACTAGTTCTTTATTGTTTTTTATATGCTTTCATCGTGTACCTCTTTAGTTCGATGTTAGGGTTTCATGAGCGTGGACTCATTTTTGTATGGTCAAACACATGAAAATAAGTTAGAAGTTGCAATTGGTGCTTCTTAGTGGTGGACTAAGGTGACACCTAAAACATCTCTAAATTTTATAAATAACTAGTAAGTCGTCTCATTTTTGTGAAAGTTGATATTTTTTCTAAAAAAATAGAACAGTGATACTCTAAACTCTATGTTTTATTTATCATCAAAACTAGTTTTCCAACCGTTTTTCTTTATTTATTTTGTCTTGCCCCTCTTTATTTCAATGATGGCCATAAAATAGTTGTGAAATCTATTAGAGATGAATCATATGACACAAATTAAAGACTAAAAGATTTGTAGTTAAAATCTCATTAGAATAATTTTAAATAAATAAAAACAAAATTTTGTTTTGAGTTAAAAGAGATTTGGGCCAATCTCATATTGGATGGGCCGCCCACGTCAAACTAACCCACTACTATATATCTGTTGGTCCTAAACCCTAACCCTAATCTTTGCCAATTTGCGTTCTTAGTTTCTAGCGGACGAAGCCAACAAGTCAGTCCACCGCCATCCCGAAAGGAAGAAGTCGCTTTTCAGATTCGCCATGGGTGACTCTCCCACTCTCTCAACTTCATTTACGATTCCTTTCTTTTCATCTGTTTCATGTTCCTGATTTATCTGTTTCTTCATCTCTATAATCTACATTCAGGTAAGGTTCATGGATCTTTGGCTCGTGCCGGTAAGGTGAGAGGCCAAACACCAAAGGTTGCTAAACAAGACAAGAAGAAGAAGCCACGAGGACGTGCTCACAAACGGATGCAATACAACCGCAGATTCGTAACTGCTGGTATGTGTTTATTCTCGCAATTTTCTCTCCCTCTCTGATTTTGTAATTAAGTTTCTAGTTTTTTATGAATTTTAATTTCCGCTTGTAGTTGTTGGTTTCGGCAAGAAGAGAGGACCAAACTCGTCCGAGAAGTAAGAGACTCGAGAATTCGGCTAAACAGCCAATTTTTTTTTCATGTTATTTGGAGATATTTTATACTTTCTTTAGTTCTTTTTTGATGTGGTTGAGCTGACAATTTATCTTGACGATGATAGTATTTTTTTCTTTAAGAAGTCATCTGTTTCATCATTTGATAATTTGCTTAAGGTTTAGCAATCTGAGTTTTGTTGTTTCACAATGAGATGAGTTCATCATTTTTCTTTCGGTAGAAATTATTAATGGGATATTGCTTTTGGAATCGTGTCCTTGAAGTGGGCTCTAGGATCAGTTAGAATTGATCTAATTCTCGTTATAGGAGGTGAATTTGAAATTATTTGTATTTTAGAGTCAATGCCGACCACTCCTTGACAAGAACTCTGAGACGCTGGTGTAGCCGACTTAGTTTAAGGAACTCCACCGCTGACAACTTCCTTTTTGGTGCTTTCAAATACTTAGCACTGTTCCTTTTCAAACATTGATTTGATTAATTCTCCCACCATTTCTAGTTGTAGAAGAGGTGTTGTTAAGTGTTCCGTTTGAGGGGGTTGGCAAGGTTATTGCTATCATAGACCTTAGTTCATCATTCTTAGGATTCTTGGTTATTTTGTCGATATATTTGTACATACAGGGATTGGACGCTTGATCGTATTGTTTGTCCATTCATTCTGAAGATCTATTCTTGGTAGTAGTTGTGAACCAATTAGGTTTTGGGGATTGAGGAAGAAAGTGTTTTAAACCCGTGGACAATAACCTCTTTGTATATTCTCAGAAACAATATTTGGGTCTAGTGGGTGAAGTCTATATTTTCCTATGATATTTTCTCACAAGTAATTATAGGCTATAGTTCATACGCAGGTTGCTTTTTCTTTTTTATTCCGTCTTACAGTACATCTTGGCCCTCGTTTAATAACCATGTTTTTACTTTATATTACGACCTTAACGACTCATTTATACCATTGGCTTTTTTTTGTTTTAATGTTTCGGGTGACTCTTGGTTAACCAAAGATATAATCTCACATTTATTAGCAAAGACAAGAATCTCTAGTCTCAAGAAGTTTAGAGCAAAAGCAAGAAAAGAAGGCGCTAGATGGCTAATTTGGACACCAAAATGAGAGGCATATGTTGGTTATTTTATTTTGCTCTAGACCTTTCCAACGAGATCCCACACTTATGAGCGAAGTATTCTGGATCGAAAAAGGTCAAGAAAAGAAAAAAAGAAACCGTTGGAAGACTAATTTGGACACCGCAGAGGCTTGTTTTAGAATGAGGTCACTTGCTTATTAGATGTCAGATTTTCAGGTCTATTTGAAACTTGCCAAAATATGGCTATTCTTTTGTAGGCTATCATATTGGCCATTTTGCAAATGTTTTGGGTGCCTCTTTAATCAACCATTGAAGCATCAATCAAGATCTCACACTTGCAGGTACCCTGTTCTAAAGAGATTTAGAGCAAAAGAAGAAAAAGAAAAACTAATTTGAACGCCAAAATAAAAATTGAAACTTCAAAATTTCTCCCAAGGAGGCTACTTAGTTTCAGTACTTTTTTAAACTGGCCATAATTCGATTAGTTTTTTTAGCTATTAGATTTGTCTTTTTTTTTTTTTAATGTTCTGGGTTTCACAATAGTCCGCCAAGGTGAACTAAGTGGCTATTGGGTCATTTTTCCTTGCCATAAACGTTGCCAAAGATACGATCTAAAGCCATTGAAAAATTGGTTTCGACGCAAAATAAGAACTAAGTCTAGGATTTTACTACTAGTCAATTTTATTTGTTGGACAAAACTTCAACGTTCTTTGAATTGAAATTGTGTACCATAGATAATGTCAAAGGGATGAGATATGATCAAGTGATAAAATGTTTTCGATTTCAACTAACTATAGTATGTTTTAAAAGTTATTATACTATAGTTTTCAACTAACTTACTTCGATTTCAACTATAGTATATTTTAAAAGTTTCAATTTTTAAAATTTATCAAGAAATTAAAAAAAAAAAAAAAGAGAAAACAAAAATCAAAGCAAACATTTAAAAAATGAAATTCCAAAGGTGGGAAAACAAACTTTTATTTTTCATTTAGATTATTGTCTTACTCTCAAATGAATATTCGTGTATATTGAATACTTGATTTAAGACCCCACTTATCAGCTACTTCGTTTAGATACTTAATTTCAATCCTTGAAAACAAGCCCCCTTTTTTTTTATCGTTAAAAACAAACAAGTTGTAGAAAAAGAATTAGCACCTGATGACTTGAATAATTAAGTGACTAAACTCAAGTTTACCTACCTTACCTACTACACTCATAACAAGATTTAAATATATAAGAATGACACGTTCTTATATATTTGCCAAAGAGGTGAAGAATTTGATTGAAAGTTTTAAGAAAAAGATGACACGTTCAGCAAAATGGAAACTTTGGAAAGTATATAAATAAAAAGATTTCAATCACAATTCCAATCATTTAGCCAACTTTATATACACTGTCTCGCTTCATTGGATGACGAAGCACACAATCATGTCGTGATCCCCATTTTACCTGCCAATTCCCAATCAAAACTCAGTTACAATATAGGGAGTTGCTTTGCATATACTACTCCCTTTTTTCTATTCGTGTGGAACTCAAATAAAATAGAAAAACAAAAAAAGACCTGTTTAGAGTGCCATCTCAGCTTGTAGAGCAGCGAGTTCGTCTTCTTCAGCAGTTCTGTTTTGAGGAGCAGGGCGTGCAGGAACTCGGCCTGCCGGGACTGAGACAGGTGCAGCAGGAGCTGTTGATGCTGGTTGCAGAAGTTGCTCTTCCAACTCCGCACTTTCTAGATCTTCAAGTTCTGCCTCCAATTCATCCTGAGTACCACCACAACCATCCTTAATGAGATGAGATAATATATAAAAAGCTTAGAAACCTCAAGATACTGTTCAAAGATTAACAACCTCATCGAAATCAGCTGCAGCACCAATTGGAGCTGATAATGCTTCCTGTATCTGTTTCATATTCTCAGTCTGCTCGTTGATCTCATCCATCGTCTTGTCCACATCATCAATATTCCTGAACAAGAAAGCTCCATATAAGATGTGCATGTCTAACACTTCACGATAAAACTTAAACACAAAATTTCACAAGCATTTTTCAAAAGCTGCTGTTATTTGAAGGCTGTTCCCTCAGACAAGTAGCCTAATATCAATAAGTTCAGGTACGTTGTAAAGCTTTTTTTTATAATCCGGCAAAGTAAAAAAAACAACAATGAACTAAGAATATTCAATGACCAAATGAGCGAAAGTAAAGCAGGCATACGTTGCTTTCTGCATTGCCTTCATTGCAGATGCTCCTGTTCTTAGAGCATCTACAGTCTCCGTTGTAGCTTTTGCCCCTTCTAACATAATCATCTGCAAGAGTAAGAAATGTTTTGAATAAAGTTAACACTTCCATGAATTCTAGGTAAAGTTAGTAAAAGAAAGAAGTTGATGTCTCATCAATCTGTAAATAACAACTACAACTCACTTGATCATGGATGCGCAATTGGAAATTTCCAAGCTGCTCTATTTGCTGTTCATAAAGCCTCTTTCTCTTCAAACATTGTATAGCCGCTGGAAACAAATTATATTGACTATGAATGGACTCTTAAAAACAGAAGCCAAATAAAACATAATCATATACTGAATTACATAAGGTTTGATCTATGATGGATATTTTATATAATTCAGTATCAGTAATCTATTGGGTCCAATCTAATTAATTAATTATGTAAATTCGATTATTATATACAACCTGTAAGATTTACAAATAGTTCATTAATTTTCAGACGTTAATTTTTGTATATAGAACAAATATTTAATTCCTAAACAAAACTATTCAATATGCAAGGCCTCTATAAGATATGGACAGAATGTAAAATAGGGAGTTGAAAATAAGCAAGAACAAAAGGTAACAATGATTTTGATAAAAATAAATAAAAAAGAAGATTGAAAAGGAAAAATATAGATTAAAAAGAGGCAAACAGAACAATCTCCAAAGCTACAGTTCTCAACAAAAGAGACAAAGAACTACAAAATTAAACTATTTGAAAACGATTACCCAAAGCTACTAATAATGATAAGAACAAGGCAAATCTAAAAAAAATCTAAAAAGGACAGAAAGCGAAAACGAAGCATTGAAGTAATCAAGGCTACAAATCTTAGCCATACACAACCCTATTATAAAGGAAATAGAAAGGTTACATTTCAACTGCAAGCCATAAAGACAGTAGCAAAAGCCAGAAAAGCACAAGGCAGAACGACCAACCATGCAAGCCTATCTAGCAATTTTACTGATATAACAGTAAAACCTTGACTCAATACAGAGTCTTGAGATTAACATGGACAATTTTTATAAAATCAAAATTAATTTCATAGAGATACAGAGTCGAAGGATTCCTTGAAAGATTCTCCTAATAATAATGAACAAAACTGTATACGAAAGACAGCTTTAAAAAGTTTCTGCAGATTATCACATTGCAAAGGATTGACATATGCACAAATTGCAATACCAAATCATGAGAAAACAGATATGGTGCTGCCAACAATTTTACACCTAAGAGCGAATAATATAGGTATTAATGAAATCTTATTCACACGTCACACATGTAAGAAATGCTAACAAAGGAAACAAAAATCCATACTGCTTCTGTACTCACAATTTCAGACCATACCTCGTTTATTCTTCCCTCTTGTGAATTCTTTAGCTCTTTCGACCTCTGCAGCTGCCTTCTTCACAAGAACATTCTCTTTCTTCTCCAGCATTTCAAGTGTCTAAACAGAGAATTACAGACAATAAAAAAGAGTACCCAGAAACATTGGTATCAATTACGAAAAACTTTGCAAGACTACAAAAGTCTATGCAATCACAAGTACAATCATTTCGGACATGATTCCAATTATCTATTCTTTCAATATGGTAGCATAGAAAAATAACAACCAATTAACTTACATAAGTGTAATTTCACCTAAAACACATCGATTACCATTCACAGAACAACAACAACAAAAAAAAATTAACAATTAATCCAATTCAAACACGGAAAAAATTTCAACCGGAAACCACCACTTGACCAAGTACAAACCAAATAAACACTAATACACGGTCAAGGAGACGTGAGAACCAATCAAACCGACGTCCGAAACACTGCCATTTGGAAAAGATGAATGATCGAGAAGTCAAGCATACATCAAAATTGTTGAAATAGAGCAAGAGCTCAAAACAAACGACATACAATAAAATATCGTTTCCATAAAAAGAATATCAATCTAAAAAACTACAATCACAAAATGAGACCGCACCTCGCTTAGCTTTTCTAACGTAGCCAAAGCATTGGCTTCTTGTTTAGGTTTACCAAAAAGCCTGTTAAACATTGTCGATGCAAAGCAAATGGAATCCTCTCTCGATCTTCTACAAAAACGAAAAAAATCAGATTCAAACGCTTAGTTTCAACCTGCCGATTCAACATCAATGAAAAAGAAAAGGAAAAGGAAAAAGTAATCAATGTGTACCAAAAGTCGAGAAACCAGAGAGATTGAAACAGAAAGATGAGAAGCCGAAAGGAATTCACAAAACGGAGAATGAATCGAAAGATTCAATGAAAAATTTTGAAGTAAAATTGTAGAAAGGGTTTGTCAGACGCTCCAGAAAACGGAGGTCGAAGATTTGGAGTTCCCTTTCTCTTCAAGTCGCTGTTTCGTCTCCACGCGGCAATCTACTTATTGGTTTCCGTTCATCAAATCAAAACTCCCAATTTTCACTCCGCCAATTCTATTTAAATGAGAATTTGGGCCGGGCTCAATAGATATTTTCATTACAGGCCGATTATGTTAGCTATGAATCGGCCCAAACTCTCAGTTGGGCTCCTGGACATTTCTATGGGCCGAACTAGTTAGCATACCTACAAGCCCACTATGAACTAGCAAATAATAATCAATTCAATGAAAAATAGATCACTCCACTTGGTCTCATGAATAAGTTATAACTTTCAATAATTTTTTAGAATTCTAGGTGGAATAGACCTTGTATTTCTCTCTACTCCTTCGCGTACAATGACAGACCGAGATGTTCGACTAGGAGAAATAGGGTGAAACATGATAGACGGTATTTGAATGATTTTGAAACAGTTTAACGTCAAATCCCTTCGGTTGTGTTCAAGACCCCTCCAAAGTATGTTATTAATAATTACAAATCAACCTATTGTTTGGCTCTACACTTATAAACATTATTTTGCATACCATCATAATATTGAATAACTAATTAAAAGTATATTTTTAAATAAATATCAACATATCAAACGTGTCATAAGTCAGGTTGATTAAAGATATAAGATGAGATGGAAAAAGGAAAGAGAAGAAGAAGAAGAAGAAGAAGAAGAAACATTATAAGAATGTATATGATCATAAAAGGTGATGATGAAAGATGAGAATTGAAAAAAAAATGATGATAAAAGGTGGAAGAAAAAAATAGGGGGGGAAAAAAGAAAGAAAAAGAAGGTGATGATTTAGGAAAAAGAGAGCATCAACTTTGGCAAAAGGGAGAAAGGAAATGGGATGATAACGACGAGAAGAAAATAAAAATCAAAATGTCTTCCACTGCAATTAATTAAAAGAAAAGAAAAGAAAATTTGTTGGAGGTTTTCATATAGAGTATATATATAATATTATAAAAGTAGACGTGACAATTTAAAATCTCAAAAAACTTTGTATTAAAAGTTACTAATAATGTTAATTAACCATGGTCTTGAAGTATCATGTGTGTTCAAAATAAATAAAAATAATCGACAAGGATATACATATGCTTTGTAAAGTTCAAAATCGTAGTCAAATAATACAGATCATATGAATTTAACTTAGTGTAATGATGTTGTTGATTGTTTCGCTTAGAGTAGTCATTACTCGAGAAAGTTTTATGGGTGTTCTTTGGTGTGTGATTCTAGCACACACACAACTAAGTTAGTATATTAAGTTTAAAATGCCGTTATAACTAGAAACCAAATAATGACTTTTCTGAACATTTCAAATGTAGTTAAACTACTCTTCAAATATTTTATTGAAAACTCATCGTTAAAAAGCTCACTCATTTAACTAATTGTATATTGAATTTGGTATATATGTTACCATTTTTTTTATAACATTAACAAAGGTAGGTTATATTCGATTTCCACATTCTTTAAGCATTTTAGTGTGTGATTAGCAATCATCGTAACAATGTATAAGTTCTCAATTTTGCTAGTTCTCCTTCAATAATATAAATCCATCTACATTTTGGGATCTACACATACCATTGTGGTATCTGTTGATTGAATACAAAATAAGTTTTACTAGTTCCGTGACTTTACAAATATATATTTGAGCTTGGATGAATATGATTTTTTTTTACAAAAATGAGAAATTCATTAATTATATAAATCTATGGAGTTTTTTCAAAAATTTAAAAAAAAATTAACAAACTATTTACACTCCCTGGAATAAAACGACTAAAGAGAAAAATTTATTACAATGATTTTTTATTTTTTTTTCAAAAGTTCCATTTTTTATAATTTTCCTAAAACTTGTATTATTATTATTATTATTAATATATTGAACCTAAATTAGTAAAATAAAATTTAGGTATTTGAAGTTGGAATAGATGAAAATTGACAAGCACTAGAGCTACCCGTGGTGACCGTAACTTCATAACTGTCGCCAATTTCCACAGCACAAACTCAATCATCTCCATCACCTTCTCTTCCTTTCCTCATCTAAACACTTTTCTTTGACTCTTAAATTAACCTAACCTTTTCTTATAATTCCCTCTTCTCTTATTAAACTCTCCTACCTACAAATCCAAATCATTTCATTTAAAAGATAATAAAACTTGTGTTCTTTTCCTATAGATTGAAGGTTCATTTCTTCTTTTTCGATTATTATACTAAAAATTTATATTCTTTTCGACTTGTAAACATACATAGGAGCTTGTGCATGTCATAGAGGTGAAGAATAAAAGAGGGAGGTTGATTATTATGACAATCAAATCGTTCTTTTAATAACAAAAATGTTAAAGAAAAAAAACATTTATCCACTAATACAAGACACATGTGAGAAAACAACAAATACATTAAAGATAACTTCCAATCAAATGCATTGATAATACATGTTACAAATTGAAATGTAATATATGCTTTAACGTATTAAGTAATTATGTTGAAGTTGATATTGTCGTAGAACGTTGAATCAATGAAAAGAATAATAGCAAAAATACCTTAGAGTTCGAATCTTGATTAATCATTCAAATAGTGGGTTAGTCTTTGTTAATTAATTGATTGTGTTAAATTGGAATTTGATTGATGCAAACATGATTGAACTTAAATTCAATCACTATCCATGTAAAGTATAATAATAAAAGAGAGAAAGAAAACAAAGAAGAAGAGGGCGGCTTAGAAAAGAAATAGAATTATGAGGATTATAAGTGCTTATTTGGGCGTGGCTTTTGGACCATAATTTGGTCTTATTTGGATTTATTGTATACTCTCTTTTGAAAGGGGGTTTTGATCCCAAAATCAAATTTAGTATTTCAATTTGGTGTTGACACGTTTTGATAATTTGAATATTTAAGTGATGGCTTTTCAAAAGTTGGTCCTTTTTTTATGGTAACTTTGGCCAAAATGCCAAATCAATCAATCAAACTACCATTCACTACAATCACCTCTAATGATAGGATATTACTTGTGAATAATGTGTGTGAAAAGATGAGTAAAAACTCCACAAGTACACACGTAACAACAAATAGTATGCAAATTATTATACCATCAATCACAAAGTTTAACTTTAAAGTTATGGTTACACTTCATGGAGTACTATTAAGGTGTAGTGTTGTGTTAAAAGTTATGTTTTTTTTTTAAAAAATGAAAGTTTCCAAATGACTAGTAATCAAGATGGAAGTTTAAGTACTATATATGAAGTAATAACAACGGAATAAATTTAGTCACGAAGTGTTGAAAAACGCGAGTTATCAAGGACAAAACAAAAATGAGATTGTAAAGCATGAAAAAAAAAAAAAAAAAGAGTTGGAATGAGTTTTATATCACAAATTATATCACAATTCCTCACGTTCTATCCAAAAACATGGGTTTGGGATTACATAACATTACAATTTCGTATTATTACCGACAACCAAACACCCCTAAAGATTTAGGGGCCATTTGGAGCAAAAACTATCTTAGGACTATATAAAATATAATCATCTCTTACTACATTCAATACTACTTTATGCACTTTCCAATTCACTATATTTAACATTATTATTTCAAAACTCTCATTTACTATAGGTATCACTATTTTATATTCATCATTTTGTATTTTTTTTAATGAACGAAGATAATCTACGTCACTAATTCAAACACACACTATTGTAACTCAAACTAAAATAATCTACGTCTCAAACATTATATAATAACTTTTTTGTTTCAAATGGTCCATTAAAAGTTTGTGTAACGTAACATGATATAATTGAATTGAATGGAATGGAAGAAGATATAAAAATAGTTGGAGTCAAAGTAAGAGTCAAAATAGGTTATCACTTATTTGGTTGCGCTCTTTTTTTGAAAGCAATAAGAATGAATGAGAACCGTATGATTCTAATCTTCGTTTTCATTGATCATTCAAAGTCTTTGTCAGTAAGCCTTTCCCAATTCTCAACCGCACAAATTTCAGTCTCCCTATGGCCCAACAAATTCACATACACTTCTTTTTCAAACTAAATCTATTTCTTTTTTTTCTTTCCATTCATACGAACAAATGAATTTAAATATTTACAAAATATAACCAAAATATTTTAATAGATTTTCTCTCTAAAATAGTTAAATTCTATTATGAGTATTTAGAATTATAAGGATATGCTACTTGAAAATTTTAGTTGTAATTCAAACAAACTTATTTTTTTAAGACGAATATATAAATTGTTCAAGTCTATATATAACATGATAAGAGTGATTTTGAACCAAATGACACAATCTAACACTCGAATACAAACTACACTTTAAGATTCAAATGGTTTCGATGGATCGAAGAAGTTGAAATTTCCAAGTGACCTTTACTAAGACTCTCATTTTGTGTAATAGATGCATGTCAAATACATACTCGATCCAGTGACTCAACATTGTTTAGTCTAATCTTATTACAAAAGAAAGCTAAATTTCACTCTCAAATCTTTGTATCAGGCGTTACAGAGATTATAAGAAGCACAATAACACACCAACAAGTTTTCCTTTTTATTACAAATCATGTATTTCTCCTTCCTCTAGACAAATTAATCGTAGTTGCGAAGTAAATATTAAACATCGATGTTAACATCTACCGTTACTCAAATCGTAACACAAATGGAAGGCTAATGAATTTAATTTCTTGTAATACGGTTCTATAAACTCAATAATTGATTTTAAATTAGAAGACAAATGGATGGGTTAGAAAGTGGTGGTGGTGGTGTTGAATTATTTAGCATAATGAGAATTGAGGGCACCAAGAACATGGGCAGAAGAAGAAGATATGAAGAAAGCATTCCCCACATCAATTAATTAAAAAAAAAAAAAAAAAAAAAAAAAAAAAAAGAGAGACTTTGTGTAAACATTTAGCAAATTAATACATAATGATGGAAGAAATGAAGAAAAGAAAAAGGGGATTTAAATGCAACTGTCCCAAACAGAGCCTAACTCCAACTCCATTATTTACTTTTTGTCAGTTGAAATCAAGACAATCCTAATTGGTCTTTGACTACTCACCTCACCCATTCATACTTTATCCTCAACACTTTCTTCTCTTTTCTTTTTTTTCTTCTTTTCTTTCAATATTACAATTATTTTAATTCGAAGAAACTTTGTACTATTGTTAATTATACATATTTAAAGTTATTTCAGACTTATTTATAAAATTAATGCTTTCATTTCAAAAAGGAAAAAAAAAATGTAGGATTTGACCAAAACAAAAGGAAAACTACAGAAAAAGTTTGTTTGTTTTTAGCAACAACATCTATCACTATTGGTTATAAAGATATTGTTGGCACATATTTGGTCTAAGCTTCTAGTTTGTTCTAAAATGACCTTCAAAAGAAATCTCGAGTTGGGTATTCTTTTACACTTTTAAATTAGTACACTTAAAAGTGTTTGGTTCAACAAATTAACACACAACATATTCTTTACCATTAGTATGAGGTTATCTACAAATATTGTTCAATTCTTATGGTGTTAGTGTGGTTTTGGCTTAACTTGATTATTACTCCTATATTGAAATGGGTGCAACCTCAACTGGGTCAATCTAAGACTTAAGGTAGTGTGACTTCTTATTTTAGAATCAGACTTTCATAGTATTTTTGGACTTATGTTTGATGGGGATATAGGTCTTTCTCTTAAAGTAGCTTCGACAACAATTAAGTAAAAAGTAATACATTTGTTAATAAAACGTAACAATTTTGAATTAAAAGAGAGTAAATGTTAATGGATAAGTTTGAATAGATAAAGGCAAGTAAGTCAATACTAATATTTATTATATTCCCACCAAGAGAGATTTTCGTTTCTTATATTGCTCTTAAACGATAGGATTGAGATATAATTATAGTGATATTAAGTACTAATTATAGAAATCAAATTTAATGCCAAATTGATTATTTCTTTTGGCATAAGTAAGAAAAGGAATAGGGTAGGATTGAGATAATAATTGGTATTGAATTTGCCAAAACGATTCGAAACACTTATCAAATCTCACGTTAAATGTTCAATTATTTATCAGTCTGAATATGATTATCGTGTTAATTGTTTTTCATATTTAAAATTTTAATTGTAAATTTTTTTAATAGTATTAGAAGAATTCAAACCACTTACAATTTCTTTTTTACCATATATAGAATGAAAAAATTGAACATCTAGAGGATATACAAAATTTTATGTCGAATATCGATGAATCAAGTTTTCTATATTAAAAAAAAATCACTAAAGACACTAACAAACAAAAATTATCCAACCTCCAATTTTATTTTTTGTCAAACATAAACATAGAACGACTATGGAACGTTTAATTTGAATCGTGGATGGAACATTTGAAATCAATTTTCATTTTAAAAAAAACGACGACGACTTTCAAGTGTTTACCTGTGAATCTACCCAATTTTCATAATATATTAAAATATTCGAAAAATATCTCTTTGAGTGAAGTGTTTTATAGGTTAAGTCTAAACCCTTTGTTATAAGTTAAATGTGTATACTAAGATTATATATATCATAGATTAAAAATCATATCCTAACAAACCCTTTGACTAGAGGATTGGTTTATTACTATACAAAGCCAATATTCATTCACATGAATATAACAACTTCATGTTGACTCCATATCTTATTTTGTCACTTAGTAGTTAGTAACAAATTCAATAAAATTATGATTTAGTATTGGTTAAATTGTTTTGAAAGTTGAAACTAATCCTAACTTAAAATAAAAATTATCAAAAAATTTACTTATTTTCTAAATTTGGTTTTTTCTTTTTTAATCTTTACTACCTCTAGGACTGAAATTGCCTTCTTGATTTTCAATTAGAAAAGAAAAATGATACTTATATATATGATCATACACTTGATCAAACAGTGTTTATAAGTGATGATCGATCAATCACAAAAGTATGATTTATAAGTTTTGCTTACGTCATAACCCGCTATCCCATTTTGTTAATGTATTAGGAATGACCTTATATATCATTTTAATGTGATTTGATCATTTTTTTATGTTGTGTTGCTTTTCTTTCACTGTTATTCCTTTTTTCTTTTGAAAAAAATGAATATCCAACTATCAGCACAATATAATATGGTCACCCTAATGGAATACATAAGATGTGACATGAATAGTGAGTTACCGATAAAGTTATAAATCATACTTTTGTGAGGAGTGAGTCGTCAATCATAAATAGTCTCAGGAGAATCATTTATACAAAAAAAGACTTCCCTATCTCTCTTGTATATATGTCTACTTCTTCTTCCCCCACGTCTCATTTACGCAATGTGTTAGTCTGATTCAAGCTACACATATTTTCATACAGTCATCCATGGAAAAAATATAAAAGAAAGACTTCTTTTTAGAAAAGGAAAACTTACCCATTTCTTTTTTCTTCAACAAATCTTCACAACATTCTTGTTTTTTTTTCTCTCTCTCACATATAACTTACTTTTCTTCTCTTTCTCCATCTTCCTATTCCTCACCCTTTTCTCTCTTATCCAATCATAGTTTGAGTACCATAACTCTACTAATTGGAAGGAAAAACAACGATCATTTTGTTAAAACAAACTTGTATCAAACGAAATTTGGTCAAAATATGATATTGGAACACTTTCACTCCATATAGTCCCAAATCGTACAACAAAATCCAAAATCATACAAAAAAAAGTTCAAGTTTCATTTAATAAACACATTTTTTTAAAACTTGTCTTATTTAACAATTACACTTCAATTAATAGAGTTTGGCAAATAATCCTTTCATGACTAATACCTTAGTTGAATAAGATGAAATTAATATTTAACATTTTAAAAATATTATTTTAAAAAAATGTGAACAAATTTTGAGGACCCAAAATATATTTTCATTAATGTGGTTAGCAAAGTTTGAATGAAAATGTGGGACTCACACTAAACCCTAAAAAATTCTTTACAAATTCAATCCAAATAGACATGATGGATCCTATTGTCTTTTAACATCAAGAGTGAGTTAGTAACTTATATTTCGATTTTAAAATATTACTCATGAGTTTTTTTTATTATTATTAAAAGTAAAATTGTTCAATTCAAATCAAATCCCATTCCTATTCCTTTTGGATAGGGATCTTAACAAAATCTTTCTGTACTTTAGGCAAAAGAGGATTTAAGTAAATGTTTCACCCCAATTAATGTCTTAATTATGGCTACTAACCCGAATTATCACAAACATTCATTATAATTTATCAACTTAATTAATGAGAATTAGTTGTACTAAAAAGAAGAAAACAAAAATTGCAATTACAGTCAACATCATTAGCATTTCAATACATTCATAAATAATATATATATATTGTTAATCTTCTTTTTTTTTTTTTTTTCCTTAATACAATCATAAAGAGTTTACAACTTCACAAAATACAGTAATAACGATTGAAGTATGTGAATTTGCTAAGACCCTATACAAAAAGAAAAAAAGATACCCATTCCCTTTTTTTTTTCTTCTTCTTCTTCTTTTACTTTCCTTTTTTTCTTTTTTTTTTGAACTACCTCCTTCTTCTTTTGATATATGTTCATCTTGAAAATTCCCCAAAAACAGAACAGATTTGATTCTCCAACCTCTCCATCCATTTCCACACCCACCCCCCTAATTTTTAATATTTACAGAGAATCTTTAAAATAAAAAAAAAAACTTAGCATGTTCTTCCAAATTGAAAAGATTCAAATTCTTCTCTATCTGATTCTGATACTGTTATAATTATAATCATGAAAACAAGCAGAAGAAAGCTTGGTTTTAATGGAGCCAAAATGGAATCAGAGACGAACCTTTTTCGTTTTCTTTTCTTTCTTTTTTTTTTCTTTTTTTTTTTGATTCTGTCAGCGCCAATGGTTTGATTTACTGGAGGAGCTCTGAGATCCAACCGACATCCAGACCTCCCGCACCGCTGCTGTTTTTGTCCTGATCACCGCAGCCGACGGAGTTCTCCTTCCTTAATTTCTCGAACATTTTTGCACGAAGGTCTCTTCCGGACTCCACTCGCTCCATTGCCGGTTCCTCTCCGATACCCAGGTCCCAGAAATCGAGATATCGGATACCTGGAGGAGTTGAAGTTTCTGGAAGGGTAGATAAACCGGATCGAGTGGTGGATTCCTTTGGAGATCCGAATACAGGAGATCCCACTTGAACATTCCATGAGGGAGAAGAAGAAGAAGGAGATGGTAACTTACAGAGTTCCTTATTGAGTTGTAAATTTCGCAGTGATGCAACCATTTCTTTGATCGAACTTGGTGCGTGAGGTCGATTTAGTGATTTAATAATAGGTGATTGAGGTGGAGATTCAATTCGAGGAGATACTGGTGGCGATGTTCCTGGAGATGATAAATAGGGCATTTGTTTTGCACAGGCCTCGATTGCTTGTCGTAGAGGCGATCCATCGTACGAAGGGATGGAGCTCGTACTCCGAGGACTTTGTTGAGGCAAAACCCTAAGTTGTTCCGGTGTATGAGCAAAGAAACAAACTCTCCTCCGGCAACTCGTTCCATCCTTGCACGGCTGAGTCCGATAACGAGCCGGATGAAGCCAGCACTCAAAAACTCCATGAGCAAACTCACACGCATCTCCTTTCACACAGCTTCCTTTCCGAAAATCCGCACACGCCGTACCTGAATAATAATACCTCCTCGGATCTCGCCGGCGAGCCTTCTCGCCAGGATGAGCAAACGGACACTCGGTCCAGTCATGCGATCTTCCTCTCGTACACTTTTTAATTTTAAACTCATACATTCGAAACTGATCAGAGGAGTAGGCATCCAACGGAGAATCCATCTCCTTACCCGAAACATCAATATCCGAGTCCATCTCCGCCTCATTAGACGGAAGATACCGCTTCAACATCGCTAATGCTTCCTGTAGATAATAAGGAGAGTACCCACCACCGCTAGAACATCCGTCACACTTGACAGACCCGCTGCTACCACCACTTCCCGGCGAATGACTGTACACATCCATCCCGGAATCCTCCAGAAACGACCACTGTGGAATCTGAACCGTTGGATTCGTGCGTTTGGGCTGCTCACCGACGATCATCTTTGCCTTTGTTTTCTCTTAGATTTTGTTTTTTTTTTCTTCTTTAGCTTCTGTTCCTTCTTGGGGGAGAA
This sequence comes from Cucumis hystrix, assembly GCA_025688845.1. Taxonomy (NCBI): domain Eukaryota; kingdom Viridiplantae; phylum Streptophyta; class Magnoliopsida; order Cucurbitales; family Cucurbitaceae; genus Cucumis; species Cucumis hystrix. The sequence continues at coordinate 18,195,469 of CM046887.1, read as the reverse complement.
GAAGGAGATTGTTGGCTAATCCACCGGCATGGTCCCTTCATTTATAATAAATTAATTAATATATCAAAAAGGAAAAAAAAAAAAAAGAAGAAGAATTGAATGAACTACGATACTAACCGTAGTTAGTTTCTACCCAACCATGGTTAAAAAGATATATATCTCTTTTACGTTGTTTTTCTTTTTCTCTTTCTTTTTCTTTTTCACCACGGTTAAACCGTACACATGTGGAAACGCCTTAACGACACCGTTTTTCTTTAAAGTTAAGACAACCGCTTACAATATCTCCACGTGTCAAACCTTATGATTTAGGTGGGCCATGTACTTGACGTGGCTTCATATAATTCGAACTATATGTCGTATTATGTATCCATTTTACCCATTTTGACGGCTAATTCTTGCTGATTCTTCCCAAATTTATAACCATAATCACACGTTAATAAGAGGTTAACTATTCCAATTTCATTCTTTTTTTTTTTACTTAAGTTGGATAATTAACCCATCTTTGTTAGTTTTTGCTATATACTTTGCATTAACAATATTAAACAACTCATAAGGACTTTAACTATCTATTGCATTAATGGTTAATTAGTTTATACCGTTTGAAATTTTAGTTACTTAATATATATACACACACAACAATTACCAGAACCGAATATCCAACATTTAGTTTTAAGGAAATAGTATAAACTACCATTATTGAATTTTGTTTAGTAAGTTTTTTTTTTTTTTTGAATGGATAAAAAAAATTTGAGCATTTTTTTAGGATATATTTTGTCAAGTGATCCATTATGAATTAATAAGCCAAATATGACTTTATTTTTCACTTTACGTTTGATATTAAGATTGATTTGACATAGAAACGATGTAAACGGGAGAAAATGTATTAATATATAATAAGTCTAATGAAATAGGTTGTTTTAGATTAAATTAGTCTAAGTAGTAGTAATGAAGATAAACTTTTATGGTACTAAAAATAGGGGATGAGAATAATTCCTTCAATTTCAAAACATATCACTAATATATGGTTCAAAAGCACCATTATACTTAGAAACCTATTCCCATAGAAAAGTAAAAATAAATAAAACTTTAATAAAGAGCATATATATCTTCAAAAACCACAATCTACTTTTAATAAATAACATTCCTATATATATATATTTCTCTTCGAAATTGTTGCAAAATAGAATCTCCTTCCAAAATTCTTCCCACTACCTTCCAAACTTTATAAAAATAAATAAAATTAGATTAAATTGAATTGAATTGAATTATTTTTATTTTATTTTACTATTCACCTAATTACATTTTTTCTCAACCATGTCAATATGTAGCTATGTTATCTATTTTTAGGGATTTTCAAAGGGAGAAACTTTTGGTTTCCCTTTATGCCCCTTTGAATTTGACCTAAATTCTAAAGTAGTTGATGGACATCAGAGGAATATCTTTGAAAATTCATTCTAATGTGACTTCATTCATCTGTCTCTTCTCTTTATTGTAACCAAAAAAATCAGTTTGTATCAATCAATCCAAAAGATTATGCTATAAAACTAAAATTATTTACTCGTGTGTAATATTTTGTATATTATAGTTTTTTGTACTTTGAAAAAATTTGATGCATCATTAATCATTCGTTTTGTATTTAAATAATTATTCAATTTCTTTAATTCTCTTTTTATTGTATATATATCTATGCTCCAAACTCACATAGATTTGTTATTGTTGCAAACCATAAATGAATGTATAATTGACACAAGAAATAATGTTAGGGCTCACTTGCGAATCTTTTTTGGATTCAAGGTTCAACTAAGCACGTGTTGTTATGTGCTACTTTGGGGATGAAGGTTCGTTTCTAGCTTTTAGGGATGCTGAGTGTTAGATTGAGTGCAACATGATTATTTTCAAATTAGTGTATATTTACGAGCTTATTTGATTGACTCAAACCCCGAGACTTTAACTTTTTTTGTTAGAGGAATATGTGTGTTTTCCTATGGTCTTTTAAGTTTAATTAATTTCCTTTTGGTATAGGTCTACTTGTGAGTACTTAGACTTTTTTTGAGCAACCGTCAACGTATTTTATCTCCTTGTATTTAAGGAAACTTACATTATTATTTTACTTTTAAGAAAATTGCTCTGGATAGAAAAAAAAAATATTTACAAAATATTATAAAAAAGCTTAAAATTGTTACGCATCATAATTTAATGGATTTTGCGATTATACTTTTATTCCCCTTTATTTTCACCATTATTTAATCTATAACGCAATAATAATTAAGAAAATTACTTTAAAGTAGAAAACTTTGAAAAATATTAAAATGTCACATTCTATATATGATACACCACTATAAATAAAAATAAATTATTGTTTGCTTTTATCTTAATACAACTAAATACCAGTAATTATCATTGTTTAATATGGATAGGTTGTGATATTTTATTATAATTTAATTTATTTTTGTATAATTGAAAATAACTTCAAAATGAAAAAAAATATATAGATATAAATATATATATAAAAGTTTTGTATATGGAAAAGAAATAACATGTGAAAAAGAATTCAAAATTGCCATTGTTGGTCATAACATTATCCCAATGCTTTCATGGATTGCTCTCTACACATTAATGATAGAAATAATTGTTTATATTAATTAGTAGAGTCCTTCGTATTCAGGACTTGTATGTAAAGAGTAAACCTCTTTATTCTTTTTTTCTAAATTATTAAATAAGGACATGAGACACAAACTACCAAATTATATTATATTATATTAATTATTCTCTTCAAATTATGGATTATAGTTGGTTGAATTATAAATTTAATTTAGTTTACTGGACTTTAAACATAGTATAGTTAATAAGTAATTTAAATTTAATAAAATGGTTGTATTTTATACTTTTATACACAAATTTAATAGTAAATTTAAAGACTTGTTCAAATTATGTTTGATCGTATATTTAAATATAATATATAAACACAAAACTTGAAAGAAGAGATCCATATCGACTACCAAACGTATATAAACTCATATTCAAACATAAGACATAATCTAAATTGCTTTTCAAAGCGGTATAACTTACTCGTCGAATGGCCTTCAAAACTAATAGCTAAAAGTAAATATCATATAAGTGAATTTAATTTATTTGTTAATTTATGTAACTCATTCTTTAAATACCATAGTAATTGAATTATATCTTCAAACTTTAAATCATAAAAAACGAGCATTCAAGTACTAACGACGTTTCTAGCATAAATGCAATGAAGATGTATAGTTGATGTAGGATCATTTAATTATGTAATGAATTTGATACAAATTTGAATAAAATGATAAATTATCGTAAATTGAAGAATCTAATTTTATCACGAGCTAATTACAATTATCATTAAATTTTACCAGGAATATTTTTATTTTTGACATTGGAGAATTCCTTTTGGTACAAAAATAAAGCGGTGAAAATGTGAGAGAGTGAGAGGGGTAAAGATGGCATGAAGTGATTTTAAATAAATAAAAGCAATGAAGTGATTTATGGATTTTGTAACACTGCCCAACTTTGGAGGCAACCCTACACACACCAATAGTATATATTGTAATATAGTATGGTTGCTAGAAATAAATTCGTGTATTTATTGAGAAGTTTTTTTGTCACGTGGTGCGTCCCTAATTCTTTTAACAAGATCAACTCCTTTTTTAATTTATTATTTGAAAAAAATTTGACTTTCTCACACGTAAATAAATAGTTGATTTGATCATGCCATTGTTTAAATTCGTCATTATTAAGCTTTCATATAACTTATATTCATTCCAAATTTCAATGTAATTTTCTTTAATACGTGCATCAACAAACTTAAATGAAGCGTTATTAAAAATTTGTAGGTAAGACTTCACAATTATTTTTATTATAACAAACTTCAAGATTAAACATTCGACTTCAAAAGAGAAATGTCATACATAAACTTCACAAGTATGGTGTGACACCATAGTACACTAATTTGTTTTAAAATATATTTGATCAAATTCCTCAATTAAAGCCCTATTGTGTGTTACCTTATATATTCCTGTAATTACGTGAATTGTAAACTAGGAAGATCTTAGGATATCATTGTTATATATACATATATAGACACACCCATGCATCTTTTATAGTAAACTTAATTAAATACACACAAAAAAGTATAAGTTCACGTGATGGGCAACACTTTTTGATTTATTTAACATTATGTATACTTTATATATATATTGTTTTAGTTTTGGTGAATGTGAGTAGTCAAAAGCTCACCCCTAAGAAGCTGACAATAGGGAATCTTGGGATTGACAATGATTCCAAACACACTCTCGTATTTATCCTCTCAATCAAATATTCAATAAAAACAATTGTAATATGATTCATACTAAAACTATTAGACTTTATTTTGTCACCTAAAATCATAGGCCTTGGAAACATCTCATATGTCTCTCAATTCCAACGTACAGAACTCCACTTTGTGGGTATGTTTCCACTCAGAAATCAATATGTTAGAAGTGATACCCGATTGTATGTCACTCTAAGGAGAGGTCCTTAGTTAACAAGTTGTGATATTTGTCAGGAATGAAGGAGTTGGTTAGTATAATGGAGATAAATAAAAGAAGAATGAAAAGAAAGGAAAAGGATGAAGAGGAAGAGAAATGATGAAAAGGTAGAGTAGGGAGGAGTAAGAGGAGAGTACAAAAACGGCGGAGGAGTGAAGGGGAGAGAGAATGAGAGGGAGACGTGGGGAAATATGAGGGGCGTTGAATTAAAGAAGTAAGGAAGGGAAGAAGACGACAAAAGAAAGGCCATTACTGTGCACACCGTACAACTAATATTTCATACCATTCTGTACGGTCTTCTCCTTTTTTATTTTTTCTATAATTATAATTCTTTTTAAAAGTTGTGGTTTAAAGGTCACCATTCTTTTAGTTCTTATCCATTCGAATCTGGCCGTACATGTATCATTTTTGTCCTCTTCCTCCCCACTACACGACGCTACTATCTTATACCATACACCGAACCTCCCTCTCTGCCACCTCTTCTCATCTCTTACTACACAATTTTCAATCCTTTCATTTCTTTTCTTTATTATTTCAAACTATTAATTCTAGCAACTTTTTAACATGAAATTTAAAAAAAATAGTAAATTTTATAAAATATTTACAATACATAACAATTTTTATTATTTTGATAATTAATTTTTTTTTAAAGTAGAAAACTTGAGTTTTAAATAAAAGATTCATAAAACACTATTGTTTTTTCAATGAAATTTATAACATTCTTTTATTACATATGCTTGTAAGGAAAAAAATTAAATTACAACATTGTTTAAGAAATGGCTTGGTGTATCTTCATCTTATATATATGTATGTATGTATGTATGTATGTACAACATGTGCTTTTCAACTCTTTAATCAATAAATCTCATTTCCTTTCTAATAAAGCATCATGTTGGGCAGTAATTAAAAAAGAAATGATCTTTTTTAATCAACTTGGAGTTTAAAAAAATATATTATGTTTATTTATTTATTGCTTGTCACATCACAATAAAATTTATATTATTTAGTTCGTAAATTTTAAAAAATGTCTAATGCTTTTTTTATACAGATTTTAAATATAAAAATATTAGAAATTTTGGGATTGAATTATAATGAAACCAAGTATTAATTTAAATAAATTTTGTGGGTTTAATAGAAATTGAGGTGTAACATTGCATGATTTAAGGAAATTAAAAGAAAAAAAAAAAGTGAAAAATATGAGTGGGATTATGAAGGGGAAGAAGGTAAGGGGATGGAGAACATGGCAGTGTTATTAAATTAAAAAGGTCAAAAGAAAATATTGGGAGAATCAATGATAGAACTAATTGTATCCACAACTATATACTAAATAAATAAACGTGAATTTAACTTTACAATAATTGAACTTGAATAATGCTTTGATTTAATATGTCTATATAATTATTGTGTTTAAAAAATGATCTACACAAATCAAAATAAAATAAAATTCTGCTTTATTACTTTATTTCTTTAAAGTAAAAGTGTAATGAGTGCTATACAATTGAATATCCCTAGATGAAGAAATATCAAAGCAGGTTTATATAGATCATATAGTACAGCAAAATCGGTCAAAATCCTTATAAATCTGTCAAAAAGATTGTAAAATTTGTTATTGACAATAAAAATGGTTTGATTTTGCAATTTATTTGACAGATTTTGATTATCTTGTATTTCGATATAAATTGATAATGTTGTAACAAATTTTGTTATATTTACAATTTTTAAAAAATGTTGTTATATAATGCTCATATTTTGAATTTAATTATCATGTTTGCAACTATCTCTAAAGTTTTTCTAGAAATAATCATTAGTCGGACGAAGACGGTTTTGTACAAAAATCAAAACTGAAAACCAACCTAGTCAGTTTATACTAAGGGAAACCAAAAACTGATGTTCAACGCGGGTTGATTTCGATCGATTTGGACTTGGCAACCTTTCTTTCAGTTCAAATATTTATATTATATAATATGATATTAAATAATATATATATCTTAGGTTTGGTCGGTTATGAGTAATAAGATGGTCGATTTTTTGAAACATTTTAGTTAAACTAACCACATACCGTTAATTATTTATTTAATTAATTAAAACATCACTTCATCACTTCATCACTTCATCACTTCTATCACTTATTATTCTCTCTCCTTCTTTCTTTATCATTATAATTTTTTAATTTTAATAATTTATTAACCAATTATATAATTAATGATTTTTTAATTATTTTTTTTCACAAATTCATATTTACTGTTATATACTTAATTATTTTTAACTTAATGATTTTGTAATAATTTATTGTTTTTAATTTTTATCATTTTCAATTTTTTTCCCAAATTCATATTTACTTAATTATATACTTAATCATTTTTGTAATAATTTATTATTTATATTTTTTTTATTATGCACTTCCATATTTTTGGAAAATGTTTGATAATTTTTTATTAATATGTTTTTCTCCTCAATCTATTTCATAACAATCTTGATAATTTTGCTAATAATTGAAAGTTTAGGGAATAATTTTTAAAAAATTTTATATATTTAATCTATATGTTTTCTTTTATTTTCTTATTTTGGATGTATCGAGTTCATACTACAATTTTTAAATTGGCATAGTTTTTAAAAAGATTGATCCAAATACACAAGAATAAAAGTATATGTATTATGAACATTGTTAATTATTTTAATGTTTTATTTATAAGTATGATTGATTAGTTCTTTTAATGTTTTATTTATAAGTATGATTGATTAATTCTTTTAATGTTTTAATTAAATTTAAATTTTATGTATTTGGATCCACCTTTTTTAAAATGGTGTCGATTTAAGATTTGCAATATGAACTTGATACATCCAAAATAACAAAAGAAAGGAAAACATATAGATTGATTAAATAAATTTTTCAAAAAATCATTTCCTAAAGCTTAAATTATTGGCAAAATTATCAAAACATTATAAATATTGTTATTAAATAGATTGAAAATAAAAACATTATAATAAAATAAAAGAATAAATTACCAAACACATTACAAAAAAATACGGATGTGCATAATAAAAAAAATAGGAATAATAAACTATTACAAAAATTATTAAAAAAATCATTAAGTTTAAAATAATTAAGAATAATAGTCGATATGATTTTTTTTAAATCACTAAGAATACAATGATTAATAACTCATTAAAATTTAAAACTATAACAATAAAAGAGATGGAGTGAGAATAAAAATTGGTGAATTGATGTTTTTAAAAATTAAATAAAAAAAGAATCAACTAAATGACAAAAAAACAACCCCTTTTATCTAAATTGTTTTAAAACCACTCATTTTTTTCAATTTAAATATAAGATCACCCTACTTTTCCAAATCACCCGACTATTTGCATCGGTTTTTCGAGTGACGATCCTCACCCTAAATTTTCTATTTGTTTACAACTGGGGTCCACTTCTTTTCTTAATCTTATATAAACTTTTAAGCCCACTTACCCATTGGGCTTTCTTTGCGTGGGCTGTGGGCCAGACTTCTAAAACTATTGTTTTTTTAATAGAAAAAAATGGTGACATTTATTCTTTCTTCGGCTGTTTTTTCTTTTTCTAATTTTTATTTTTAAATACCACATCTTACAAAATATATTTCCAACACTTTTTTAAATACATGAAGTTAATTATCTATTTTGAGAGTACGAAAATAGAATTTTTTTTTAATGATAACAGAGTTCATGTCACTTACATTTTTAAAAATAGCAAATTTAAAAATAGATTGTCGTTATATTTGCTAAATTTGTAATATGCAAAAAAAGATATATTATGAGCTATTTTTTTTAAAATTATTTTGTCATCTATTGTAATTTCTCTGTTCTTTTTTGTGATCTTTATTGAATTTATAACAATCAAACCTGTATTATAACGTTTCAACCTTTTTTTATAGATCAATATATAATTTTATGTTTTCTCTTCATTAAGAGAAAACTTTAATCGTATAAGTGAATGTATTGAGCCATTTTTATATGATATACAAAGTTTAATTTAGTAATACCTTTCTTTTATTATTATTATTATTCTCAATTACTTTTTTAAGAAAGGAAAAGTTTTTTTTAATAAATATATTTATTTCTTTTTCATTTTTCTATATTTAAAAATACTTTCAATTCCTAAAATTATAGTTTCCCATCATTAATTTCACTATTATAATAATATACTAGTTATAGTTTTTGTTTTCGTTTTCAAATAATGTATTTATTAATATTATTATTTAAGAAAAATACAATTTTGGTCCTTTAAATTTGAGAATAATGTACTTTTTAAAATAATTTTTGAATTAATTTGACTTCCATATTTACCAATGATTTATTATTATTTCATACCAAAGTGCATGCAATTTTCTTTCTCCATCTTAAAACCTTCATACCTTAATGTATACATACTACATATCTAAATATAAACATTTATTATTGAATATTTCATTTAGAATTAATAACATAACGTTAATTCATTTTTAATCGTACATACGTACATATTATCATTATGATTATTGTCTTTATCACACATATAATGTAATGTTGGTTTTTTTGATCTAAGTCAAGTAAGCTAAAATTATAAAAATCTTATATATGGTAAAACAAAACCAATAGCTTTGATTTAAAACATTTAGTATGGAATTATTAACATAATTATATTTTACTTAGTAGTATAATTATATTGTCAATTGTAATTTTAACACATAATTCAAAGTAAGTTTTTTTTTTTTCTATCAATACTTAACATGTACTTTTCTGTTGTAAGAAAAACCATTATATATATGAATTGAGTTGCAAATTATTTATAAAATATTACAAAACGAATAATTGGTATTAAAAAAAAAACGAATCTACCTCGATTTTGTCACAATTTAAATACAAAATATAGAAGATAAAAAGATATAGAAAAAAAAAAAAGTAGACAACAAACTTTTGGAAAAGTTGTCAATAGCATGATCATGTATGGGAGAGGAAATCAAAAAGCTATTTTGTATGGTGGATTCATTTTTGCCCTATTTTTTATTGTTAGATATGCAGAAGCATTTTGACCGTTGTCCCGACTTGTTATGACATGACAAAGTATTTGCATGAACACTTTTATGATTAACAATTAAAAATATAGCAACATTTTAAAATAAGAGTACCTATATCTCTGATGACTCTATGATTACCGTCTCATATCACTAATTTTGCCATATTCGCAATATAAAAAAAAATGGTGTTATCAACTGTTTTTTTATAGATGTTTTCGTCATTTGATGGAATTTTTCTATATATAATCCATCACTAACAGACTTAGGGAGTTGAATCTAATTTTTGATATAATATATAAAGTTCTTTATATTGTGTTATATCTACAGATGCTTTAAGTTTGATTATTCTATATTTGCAAACGTGTCTCGTATGATAGTTTAAATTTTCAATTGTTAAAACCCCACGATAAAACATATACATTTGAAAACTTTTTCACATGGTCTATAAAGTAAACTATTTTGTAATCATTGTCTTTTATAATTTGTAACTATGACTAAAACAGTTCGATAACTCCATATATATTATATTATTATGAAAATTAGGGAATTTATTAAGTTAATTAGATTGAAAGTTTGTGGTTTCACATCCAATGAATTATAGAGACCAATAAGTACTTTTAGGATTAATTACCACATCTACTACTAATTAGGGTTTAATTGAGCACGTGTGCATGTTAAAAAGGAAGGGCAAAACTGTCAATGATGAGAGGTCTCAAAGAAGTTCTAATAGAAGAGGGAAAAAAAAAAGGATATAAAAAGGGCATAAGCATAACCCTCTTAGCCACCCCAACTCGAAACTTTCTTGTTCATTATTATTATTGTGTTATTCTTGATTGAGGGATCTTCTTCAATGATGAACAAGTTGTTTCTTGAGCCCTTCAGGAAGTTGGCGAGCCGCCGTGGTGGTGGCTGCTCCATAAAGCCTGTTCATGACTGGCAATTCACCCATCCTAATATTTCTGCATTTTTGCCTTCAAATGGCTTCTTTTCTTCTTCCTCAGGTTTACCCTATCTCTCCTATATATTCTTTCTCTCTTCTTCATTTTGGTACGATCATAAGTTTGCCCTTTTCCTACTTAGTTTGTTCGGAAGTTGGAGATGAGTTACACATGTGTCCATGCACACGTCTCATTAATACTCTACTTTAACAGCAACATGTTAAACACGAAATGTCCATTCTCCATAAAACACAAAAGTCAGAAAAGTCACACATGCTATTGAATTAAAAAGAAACAGTAATAAATAACAAAAGTAACTCATTATAACATTTGAGAAAACCATTATACTCATGGGGAATCGAATTAGAATTAAAGTTTGGTTTGAGTAATGTTTTAAAGGGAAACAATAACTTGTTTTTCTGTCAGGTTTCAATCATTTCTTCTAAAACAAAAGTTGGATACATTTAAGAGAGGAGTCCTAGCTAACTCGTCTTTTTAGTGGTTGATCCATTCAAACATAATCAAATTGAACTAGTTTTTACACCTACCACCTTTTAAGCTAGAGTATATATGTGTTTGTTTTAGTGGGGTTGTAGTTGTATTTGATATGGATATAAATTAAGTATGATTGTTTCATGATTTTTGAAGCTTTTTGACGTTTGCACTAATTATGAGGATGGAAAGTTATTACAATCATTGTTATATTTTGTACTCTTCTAGCCTTTTTTAGCTGAATATTCTACATATAGAGATAAAAAGTGAGTATGATGAGAAAGTAAAAAAAATATAAAACTTGATTGGATAATTTTAGTGCTTTTTTTTAAAATCTTTTCTTTTCAAGTGTGAAGATATATTATGACTCTCTTCTAAAATTTATTTTAAGCTTTTTTTTATCAGACGAGTTTAAATAAAATTAACTTTCTTTTTAAATAATTTTTTTTCTCTAATGATCAATCCATGCATCTAGTATCTATATTAAATTATACGTTTAGTTCATAAACTTTAAAATTTATGTCTATTTTTGTATCTAAATATCTAGGATTTTTTAAGAAAAACTATAAAAAAAATACAACACATAGAAAAATTTCAGCTTCTATCAATAATAGATATTGATAGACACTGATATATATCAGTAACATTGATAGAAATCTATTAGTTTCTATCATTGATATAATCCAAAATTTTGCTATAGTTTATAAATATTTTAATTTATTTTGCTATTTTTAAAAATGTCTTGATTTTTAATTTAAGAAGTCTATAAAGTTTTAATTAGTTTTGTTTAATAAATGTTTGAATTTATAAAATTTTGTGTCTTATTGATTGTTACTCATTTACATGTAATTTTACATATAGTAAATTCTTTACTTTGTGTTGGTTTTTTTTTCTTCCCTACCTATATACCAAACAATTATGTTTTTTTACAAAAAAAATTGATTTAGAAATCTCAAACTAAGAAAGTTATCACACAAAATATGATAGTGGTTTTTTCTTTCAAACTATATAAGTTCTGTGTATTGTCAAATCAAAACAAATAGCTTTGACCTTAGAAAAGCAATTGTCATGATCAAACATATTATTTAGAAATTTTAAATAATTTGAGTTGCAAATTATTTTGTATATTGGCTATATGATATAACTTGATTATGCTACGAATTAAAATTTATAAAATAATATAAAAAAATAAAGGAAAAAAAAGAGAAGGAGAGAGAGGGTCAGAAACTTTTGGAAAAGTTTTTCAATAGCATAATCATGCATGCAAGAGGAAATCAAAAGTGGTTTTATATGGTGGATTATTATTATATTCATGATCTTGTCAAAAATTAATAATAAAATTGAACCAATTGACATGACATCTATTCAAATTTGTTTTGTTTTGGCTTTTTTTTTTTTTTTTTTTTTTTTATATTTAAATTTAATATTTTAAATATTTTCATCTCTTTAATTGCTTCTAAAATTGAAGGAGGGGTATGACAGCTCTCATTATGCCACGTCATCTATAAAATAAAATTGAATACTTTACCAAAACTAAATAAATAAACCATTCATAACATTCTTTTTCATTAGTTTGTTTTGTATATTTCAACAACAATAACATAACATAGTTTGTTAATTGCATAAGTTTAAATCATTAAAATAATACCAAAACTAACATAGTTCAATTGGTTTCGGGGTTTCTTGTTTTCGTGAAACACAAATTTCAAATTTGGTTTTTGAAAAAATTAAGATGGAATTTAGTCCATAAACTTTCAAAAATTAAAGTTTTGTCTCTATAGTTTGATAGAATTATATAAATAGTATCTATATATATACAGGTGTAACCTTTTTCATAATTAAAGTGGGAAGAGGAGAAAATAAGGTGAAAGGACAAGGAAAAGAAGAAATGAATTATATGAAATATTAAGGAGAAGTGGGAAAAAAAGAAAAAGAAAAAGAAAAAGAAAAAGAGGAGTTTGTGATATCGAGATAAGACGACGGTGGATGGAAAGAAGTAGAGCATAGAGAAGGGAGAGAAAGAGTAGGTAGATATATATTTATGTATATGAGGACAAAGTTAAAATGTTACCAAATATAATGAAAATTGTAGGGATATATAAAAGCACCAATATTAATTAAGTAAAGGGATATCAAATTGATCTATTATATGCTATGGAGACCAAAAGAAAGAAAAAATATGGTCATTACGGTGATCTCTTAAGTTTGGATAGTGATATGTGGGGAAGGGGAAAACTTTGTTGGACTCAAATAGTGAAACCATTATTGAAATATGGATTTATTTTGTTCAAAATAATACAAGAGAAAACCTTGACCAATCCAAGTCCATTACAAACTCATGTGGGTCACCTCTTGAGTTTCAATTTTATACATATACACATACATATACATGTATATAGTTTTAGTTAGGTTAGAATATGATTTTGAGTTTGAAATTTTATGATTTTTAGGGTATTTTTAAATCTAACATTGTTTTTGAAATATATTGAACCACTATGGATAGATTGGAGTTAACTCCTAAATGTACTTTTAATAAATGTTCTAAAAGTAGACTTTGTTATTTGTTGTACAAGAACATGATACAAATATGTCCTCAAGTTTCATAAACAAGTTTCAATTAATTAAGACCATTGATTTACTTTTATTTATTTCATTTGAAATCAACAACTTCACCTAATTAGTAAATTTAACTTTCTCCCAAAACTAATAGGTTATAAAATAAAATCTCCACAGTTATGACTAATGAGAAAAAAAGAATATTAAAAATTCCTAGTTTTTTAGTTTTCACTCGTTTTAAATTGTTTAATTTGTTAGTCAACTATTAAAAAAAAAGTGATTTTCTTTAAAAATAAATAGATAATAAAAAAATATAAATTTTACATTTCCCATATCTCTATACTTAAAAAAGAAAGACTATTCTAGTTTAACATGTTTAGATATCATTAATTATATGTATTTGTTATTAATTTTTAAGGTACAACGGTTTAACATTGAGAGATTTAAATCGTCAAATATATGAACTTCTAACCTTGATATTAATTTAATGCATATGACTCGAATTTAAACTTTTTTCTTTTTTAATTTAAAACCATTTAAAGAAAATTGGTAATAAGATTAATTTAACCATACAATTGGATAAGTACATTTAACTACGTGTTACGACTTATAGATAAGGTTCGTTTCGTACATATATGTGAAAATAATGACGTGGTATGATATAGATGGCTATCTTTTTTTCTCTTTTTTTTTAGTAATTTTTGGAAAGTAAATGAATGTATTTCTAAATTATGGGAAAAAAGAAGAAGAAAGAAGTGAATGCACCTTAGAATTGAATTAGCTGCCAAAGTTTCATTAAAGATAATGTTAATCCCCGTTTAGCTGACTCATTTTCCTCTCTAATGTTTGTTAATAATTTTTATTTGCATTTCAGTACTTCACCTATGGCCTTTTTAAAAAAAAATTATTATTATTAATTAATATAAAAACTGTTGTATTTATTTTAGTTGAGTTACTAATTGATATGTTTTATTATTTTCATGTTTTAATAAAGTCATTAAGAGTCATTTACCTCTTGAAGATGATAAAAGTTACTAAATGTTCAAGATTTCACCACATGTGTGAATAAGAGATTTAGACATTTGATCAAAAGTATATGTCTTAGTCTATTTTACTAGTGGTAGGTTGACTAAAACACAAAAAGCTAAACACAAGATAAAAATACAAATATTAATTCAAATGAGTTTTTGAGTACTAGATACTGATTCAAATAAACCAATATATATACTTTAAAAAAGGAAAGCTATCGAGCTGGTCGCATATTTTACTCATCTAAATGTCAATTCGAACTATATTAAAGTAATATTGCTTGTTGAGGCCAATAATCTTGTGTTTGTTTTGAAGATGTGCATGTAATCCTCTTAAAAGAAACTATCCTAACATTTCAACAATAATGAAATAAAATAGAAAAAGTAAAAGAAAGATCAACCTTCCATGTGTTTGTTGGATAACAGCTTTGTTTTTATTCTAAACACTGCATGCAATCGATTTTTGTAAAACCAAATTTTAGTTTTTTCTTTTTTTATTATTAGATTTTCAAATTTTAACTTAGATTTGTTAAAACATTACTAAAAGTAGATAACAAAAACAAAAAACTTGGAGTTGATTTTTATAAATTCAACTTTAAAAAACAAAGCACAAAACTATATAGTATATATTACAAAGTATATAATTAACCCAAAACAATTACTGCATAAATTCATTAAATATATAACAAAAAAGTTATCAATAATAATACTTTATAATTAATTCTCTAATAGAGTATAGTATCACTCAATAAATGAAGACACCTATGATGTATTTCATGAGTTTTAATGACAATTCAATGATAAGAGTTTGATAAAATTAGTGAGTGAATTAAAAACAGAGATGAAAGGAAACAATAAAAAGAAGAATATCTAAAAATTAAGTAACTGTACGTGGCAGAGCCGTATTGGGTGATGGGTTTTGTTTTGAACGTTTCCTTTGGATTAGTTTAGTTTTAGGGTTTAACTTTAGAGAGAGAGAGAGAGAGAAAGGGAGATTTTAGTAAATCCAATAAAGAATTAACCTTTTTTCGTTTTGTTTACGTAATTTTCAGTTGAGGACTCGGAGAGTTATCAAATCTCCGGCAAGGACTTGTCTCCGCCATTATATAAACGCCCGAATTCTGAGTCCAAATCTCACAACACCAAAATTATCAATCCAAAATCTTCTCATTATTCCAATACTTCTCTTCGTTTCCCATCGTTTTCTTCTTCCATTCGCAGATCAATGACGATCCTCATCCCTCACCGCCAATTCGGTACGTACGCCCATTTCTTTCCATTCCTATTCCTAATGCTTTATTCATTTGGATTCCAATGTTATGTACTTCCTGATTTCTCTGAATTTTCTCTCTTATTCATATTGCGATCATCTTCATTGTTTTGTTATAAACCCTCTCTTTGATCTTTTGATCACTCTCCAATTTTAATTCACGATTCTGTTTGTTTATTTTATCATTAATTTTCATCCAATGCAAATCTAATATTTAGTTTATTAATTATTTTTTAAATCTTTTGTTTAGCATTTTTAGTATAAATCTTGAAAATATTTATATTTACATACTATCTTTCAAAAGTTATTCTTATTATTTAATCAGTTTCAACAACTAAATCAATGTTTAACTTTATTCACTTGTGAACTTCTTTGTTTCAAGTGTTTTGTAGATAAATTATAAGTCTCACACTAGTTTTAAATTTCAATAGAATAATTCAAATGCAATCAAATACACACATAAATTATATATCTTCGAGAACTTTTACAGAAAACATTAGATATATTATATTCTTTCAAAGTGACAGATGGACTACTGAACTTACATCGTTCAACCATTTAACTTTTACGAATTATATTTAATAAAACTACAAATGACTTTTAGCTTTTTTTTCTTCTTCTTTTTGTCTATATATTAAAAAAATTAAGAGAATATATGCCTATATATATATATATATATATATATATATATATCTATGAACTGAGGTATTATCAAATTTACACAGCATCGGAGACTGGGACTCAGGCGATCTCCTTGGATAGTAATGAGTTGGTATTGGACGGTGGATTTGTGAATCCAAAATCTTCACCAAACGACGCCGGTTTCTTGGCCCCCGAAATCAACTCCTTTGGCCATTCTTTCAGGTCATTTAGTTTGATGATCATTATCTCAAAAACCCCTAAATTTTAATATACATTTGTTGAACGGATTGTTTTTGTTAGGACTATAATAAATAAGTAGAAAAACAATTAAATAAGATGAGATCAGCAAATAGAATCCAATATTCGGTTTGATTTTATTTGTGTATTTTTGTAGGGATTACGATAATGCAGAAAGTGTAAGGCAAAAGACAGTTGAAGAACTCTACCGCTTGAATCACATCAACCAAACATATGATTTTGTAAGTTCAATACAAATTAATTATCATTAATTATTAGTTTAAGTTACAAATTATTAATTTTATAGTTTTAAAATTTAACTTGATTTGTATGGATAGATTAAGAATTATTATAAAATATATAGAATAATGTACCTTAGAATAATCCAACCACCTTAAAGCAAAACCCAATTTTACTTTTTAATAACTTTTTTAATGAAGAGAATAATTTCCAACTTCTAGAAACATAAGTGCTTTTTTGTGAAATATTTCCTAAACCGACCTAATAATATATACTTTGTTCGTCCTTATTCTTAATTTTATTGATAAATTAAATATAAAAAAAACAGTTTCAAATATTTTTATTTTGTGAAACTTATTATGATAAAAAAATTGAATTATTAACAATTTTTTTTATAAAATTTTGTTAAATAATCTTTGGCTATACTAACAATATATTTGGAATGTACTAATTGTATAGAAACATAAAATAGATCAAAACAAGAAGGAGACTTGTATAATTATATGCATGCATGAAGTTAGGGTTTTGAAAAGTTGTATTACTTTGTTGGTTGGAAAAACAGGTAAAGAGAATGAGAGAAGAATATGGGAAATTGGACAAGACAGAAATGAGCATATGGGAATGTTGTGAGATGCTGAATGAAGTGGTTGATGATAGTGATCCAGATTTGGATGAGCCTCAGATTCAACATTTGCTTCAATCTGCTGAAGCCATTAGAAAAGACTATCCCGATGAAGATTGGCTCCACTTGACTGCTCTCATTCATGGTACTTTCTAATTGCATCCCTAAACTTGAATTTAAACCCATACTTTGGAATGATTTTTGTGAATATATAAGAACCTAATTAACTTTAATTTATGTGAATATATATTTGACTCTTGAATGGTTGCTTTTAGATCTTGGAAAGGTTCTTCTTCTTCCTGCCTTTGGAGGGCTTCCACAGTGGGCTGTTGTTGGTATGATTTTAATTTTTTTTAAAAATATTTTAATACAACTGTTTAATTTAATAATTATAAGCAGATTTAATTAATATTGGACATTAATTTATTTTTTAAACTTCGTGGAAATATTTGCAGGTGATACATATCCTCTTGGCTGTGCTTTTGACGAATCCATTGTCCATCACAAGGTAATAAAATGTGTCACCCTCAACTTTTAATTACTTACCATTATTATTTCACAAACTACAATCAATTAATCCAATTTATGGTTTTTGAAAATTAATTTAATTACTTCGGTTATTGCACTCTTTATTATATATGTATGCGTAATGAATAGTGCAATCTTAGCATTTCATGTTATAAAATTTGAAAATATATTTATATAGTATATGTTATTATTGTTATTCCACAAATTTTGATAAAAATGTGCTTTGACTAACTGGCTTTAATATTTTATTGAAAAATACAAACACTACCATATAATGGTGTTTAATCTAAATTTGAATATCAAAGGTAGAAACAAAAATATAACACAACAAAACAATTATCATAGAGTCTTAACGACTTTTTAATATGTGCAGTACTTCAAAGATAATATAGACAGCACTAATCCAGCTTACAATACAAAGTATGGAGTCTATTCTCCCGGGTGTGGACTCGACAATGTACTAATCTCTTGGGGCCATGATGACTACATGTACTTGGTATATACGATACTTTACGACTTGTTAAATCAAACCATTTAGAGTATATATTAATCCAATTTCCTTTGCTATATGTTGCACATTTAAAATCTCTAGGTAGCTAAAGAGAACGGAACAACCTTACCTGATGCCGGCTTATTTATCGTTAGATATCACTCATTTTATCGTAAGTTTTCTTTTTTCATAAAACGGAACTTGATGTTAATTAACTGTAAAATACACCTGGATGATGATTATTGACAACTAATTTTTGTGTGTAGCACTGCACAAAGAAGGAGCATATCAACATTTGATGAATGAGGAGGATGCTGAGAATATGAAGTGGCTTCACATTTTCAAGTAATTTAAATTCCATCATTTATTTATTATTAGTATTTTAGTTTATTTATGAAAAAGTATTAATATGATTTTAATTGTATCTAATTTGTTACAAATTATGTCCAGCAAATACGACCTTTACAGCAAGAGCAAAGTTCTGGTTGATGTAGAGAAGGTCAAACCTTACTACCAATCTCTTATTCAAAAGGTAACAAACTTTATCAACACATATACTTTAACTTAGCTTCTACTTTATAGTTTATTAGCGACCAAATTGAATCGAAGCTTATTCATATTTTCTTGTTTTTTTCTATAGTATTTTCCAGCAAAGCTCAAATGGTGAATTAAGATGAATAACCGAGATGAAAATGATGGTTTCATGAGCAATGACATAAAATGTGATGGGTTTCTAAATCAACGGTTAGCGTTGTATAGAATATTAATTGTTGTTGTTGTATTTAGTTTGTGTGTGAAATGATCTAAGTAATATATAACTGTTTTTAAATATAATGAATGAGTTCTTGTTTTCCATTGGGGATAAATATGTTTCACTATGAAAATCTCTCCATTTATTAATCTTCTCTCGTCAATATTTAAAATTTTCAAAATTAATTAACAACGTCAAGAAGTAAGTATTTAATCAAAACGTGAATCTTAATACTTAAAAACAAATGAAGTAAAATGTAAATATTGAATCACACTAATCTATCATATGAAAATAAAATAAAATATTCTGAAATCTATGAACTAGGTAAAAATCAACTTCTACTTTAAACCCTAATTTAGAGGATTCCTCAGCCAACTCCTTCCTCCACGTCATACATAATGAGGAAATCAATTATTACTAATTACTAATTACTTTGTTTCATTTACTAAGCTAGGTTCAAATTTTGTTTATTTATTTATTTGAAACATATTTCCTAATAGTTAAAGAAAATATGTCATTTTGGATAAAGTGTAGGGGAGAAAGGTTAGTAGGTGAAAACATGGATAATATAATTATTATTTTAGTGCAAAGTGGTAGAAGGTGTGACATGCAACGTATACAAACGTAAAACAATCAAAATTCTCATTTATATATATTTAATTTTATCATCACCTTCCAATTAATTAGCATATCTCTTTATACTCATACATTTTTTAAAAACTATTTTCCCCTTTCACAACTATTATTTTATGGACAAAAATTTGAACATGACGCCAAATGCTTACACTTATCAATTATTAATTTATGTATGAAATGTTGAAAAATCTTTCCTTATTATTGAATATAATAATTGTTGAAAATTGTATATATTGTTCAAAAGAAAGAGTTCAAATCTCTCCTTCCATATATTGAACGATAAAATGATCGACATGTATTAACAAAATATTTAATAAATTAGGTGAATCTTACGTCATACTAAATTAACAATTTTTGGTAGGCCGAGAAAGACCCATTGGACTGTTTTGAAATGGGCCTTTAACTATTTAGCCCAAAAAGTAACACATGGAATCGGGAATATAGATTTTCACACGTGTGATGCACGTGTCAAGTTGTCTCCTTCGTCCTTCGTCCTTCCTCTTCCGTCCGTCGAGACTCGGGTCTGCTTTTTTTTTTTTTGGTTCCTTCTGTGTTCTCTACTTTTTCGGCCATTGCTTTATCCCATCTCTCAGTTCGAATTTTTTTTCCCAACTCCTTCAACTTCCACGATTGTCAATTCCCACCCCCTTATACTTTCAACTTCTCACTCAATTCCCACTAGTTTACTCTCATTTTCTACACAATTCTATGTAATTTAAGTACTTCACTCAAAATATCCCCCAAATTCAGCTCGTTAGTCTTCTTTTTTCCCATTTTGAATCTGGGTTTTGTAAATTTTGCAAAACCCATAAGAGTTCCCTTATTTTACAGATAGTAATTCGTCTCTGAAATGGCTCAATACTGTCTGTATACTTGCCAAGCCTTCTTTATAAGCTTGCTTGCCTTTCTCACCTTTAGCATTTGTGTGAAATTTGATTATGGGGATGAATTTTCCATCATCAGCTATGATGGAGATTATTCGCCCCCTTCACCTCCCCCACCGGCTCCCTTTCCTCATCCTCCATCATTTTCATGTGAGGGTGATCTGAAAGGAATCGGGTCGCTTAGCACAATTTGCGAGCTGAATTCCAGCTTGAGCTTTGGTGATGATGTGTATATTGAGGGAAATGGTAGCTTGTATATTCTCTCCGGTGTGAGTTTAAGGTGTCCCGTAATGGGTTGTACCATACAGATAAACATGAGCAGGGATTTTTCTCTAGGTCATAATTCGCTGATAGTTGCAGCAAGTTTGAGGATTGATGCTCTAAACATTAGTTTAGTTGATGGGTCTGTGGTAAATGTGACGGCGTTGGCTGGAAATCCGCCGGCACAGACCAGTGGAACGCCGTCGGGTTATCAGGGAGCTGGCGGTGGCCATGGTGGCAGAGGAGCGAGCTGTGTGACGGATAATACGAAGCTGCCAGATGATGTTTGGGGCGGGGACACGTACTCGTGGTCTTCTTTACATGAACCATGGAGTTTTGGTAGTAAAGGTGGAACGACTGTTAAAGAAGAAAGTTATGGTGGGGAAGGAGGTGGGAGGATTTGGCTAGAAACAAAGAATTCAATCGAAGTTAGTGGTAATCTTTATGCAGATGGAGGTGATGGCGGCATCAAGGGCGGAGGAGGTTCTGGTGGCAGCATCTATATCAAAGCCCAGAGAATGTAACTCTCTCCCCTCTTGTTTTCTGATTTTTCTTTTCTTCTTTAATCTCTGACTTCACTAGATATATTTCAGCTTCAGTTCAATTCATTGACTTTTTTGCTCCCCGTTATTAAGTGAGTGAGATTCTTGTTTACTTTGAGTTGGAATGATACGTTAAATCTTGAAATATGTTGATGTGATTATTTGATGGACAAGGAAATAGAGAGAATGCACTTGCCTTGTGAATTTGTGATATGGCCTTTCCTTACTGTTTTAGAATGCTGGAGAGATAGTACGTACTTCTGAATATTAGGTCGATGTTTAGTCGTTGTCACTGGTGTCCATTGGTATGTTTTGCTTCCTCTGGGTTAATGATTTTAGTAATTATGGCGTGACCCAAAACAATTTTTTTTTGTAATCCTTTCGAGGGTGTGGGAATATCTCATCTCCCCTTTTGTACTTCCTCTTTTGGGGTATATAAGAGAAAGATATGAAGAATATCCCATTAATATGAAATATCAATAAATATCAGGATAGTACTGTTGTTCAAGGTTGTTAGGTTAAGGAGTGAGAGAAGGTTAAATATAGGGTATTTAGTTTCGTAATAGTTTGACCTTAAGAGGCTTTTTCATATGTTTCTTCAATTTATGTAGGCCAATTTATTAGATAGGTCAAGCCTTTTAGTTCTAAATCATATTTGCAAGTGATCTAGGAGCACACAGGTAATACAGTTCCTCTGTGAAGAGCAGGACTGGAAGTGGCAGGCTAAGTACAGTTGGTGGTAATGGATTTGCTGGAGGTGGAGGTGGAAGAATTTCCATCAATGTTTTTAGTCGGCATGACAATACAGAATTCTTTGCTCACGGTGAGGTTATATCGTGTTAATTGAAAAATTGAGTGTTGTCATGGGGTTTCTGCTCTATAATACCATCATAGTGCAGAGAAGGAAAAGAATGAGAAAGAATCAAATATAATATAGTGACCTTTATGTGTTGTTTGTAGGGGGGAAGAGTTATGGCTGTTCTGAAAATGCGGGTGCCGCAGGAACGTATTACGATGCTGTGCCTCGCAGTCTTATTGTTAGCAATGACAACTTATCTACTCAGACGGATACACTTCTTTTAACATTTCCCAAGCAGCCTCTTTGGACAAATGTGTACATTCAAAACCATGCTAAGGCTTTGGTTCCTTTGTTTTGGAGCCGTGTACAGGTTATATATCTCTGAGTATATGCTTCCACGGCTATGCAGATTATTATTTCTCTGATTTCTGTTCTCATATGGATCATGCTTGCTAGCTTGGGTGTTTTTTGACCTGGACTTCTTGAGTTATTGTTTTTTTTTTTTTGTTGGTTATAATCAATGCTATCTTTCTATTAATGGGAAGTGTTGTATTTTTTCCCTCTCTTAGAGAAGAAAGAGTAATTTCATCAGATGAAGGATTTTAATAACCAGAATTCCAAGAAAAGGGCAGATTCTTGCTTGTTTGGTGGTTCGTTGAATAATAAATCAATCATCACCTTCAAATAATAACAAATTTTGTTACTTCTTTGGGAATATTTTTTTAAGAAGTGATTATATGATTTGTTTATAAGTGATTTACTAAAAGTGATTCTCATCAAACCATTTTCATATTTGGATTTATGATTTTAAACAAGATTTTCATTCAATCAAAGTTGAGGTTGAGTAATTAAAAATATTTTTGAGATTGATTTTGAACTTGACAGAAAGCGATTTTAAACCTTTCAAAATCACTCCAAGACATGCCCCATCCTAACCTATTAACCTAAGCTCAGCTTTAGGATTAAGTTGCAATTTTAGACACCATTTGAGAGAATTCAATTTTGTTTTATTTTTTTGAGTGGAAATGAATGCTGATGTGTAATTTCCTCTTAGCGTGCAAAATTTTTCTACCTTGCTATTTTAAGACTTGCTTGTAAGGATTACCAAATATGTGAGGAAAGTGTTGCAAGTACCAATTGTTGTTTCTTATTCGACACAAGTTCTATGAAGACCATTTAAAATGTGTATGTGTGATTGCGGTACACTACAATTTTTAAAAATATAACATCAAACAATTGACTAAGACACTTCGCAATCTTGTTTTCCAAATTCATACTCTCTTTGATTTAAGATATTTTTTCCTCCAATGGTAGAACAATTTCTTTCTGTTATGTACTTCTATGGTGAAATGCTGCTGATTCTTCACGTAGGTTCAAGGACAAATTCATTTATCAGTTGGTGCAGTCCTGTCCTTTGGGCTTGCTCATTACGCTTCATCAGAATTTGAGTTAATTGCAGAAGAGCTTCTTATGAGCAATTCTGTTATTAAGGCAAGTAGCAGCTCCTTTTGTTTCCCATCTATCGAGAGCTATATTTTAGCCAAAAATTGTTATTTGGACTTTCTCAAGAGTGTGTTTCATATGTAATTACCATTTTCAACACAGTACTGATTCATGAAGTTTTTGTTTCCCTTTTAACTCGTGGTGGCATGCCTAGCCATGGCACTATATATTGGACACATGACAAAAATCAAGCTAATCTGTCATGTTTTGTTATGGGGTATTTGGCAGAAGAGAAATAGTAGAATCTTTTGTGGGATTGAGAGGGAACCTTTCTCTTGGGCCCTCGCCAACTTTACTGTTTCTTTCTTTCTGTCATTTTCTAAATGAACAGTTTTACTATTTCTCTCGAGGCATTATGATAAGTTCTTTTTATATTATTCCTTTAGGTCATATTTTTTTTTAAAACTAGAGACCCTTCCTCTATGGTGCTTCTTTCGTGGGTTTTTGTTTATTTATTATTATTTTGTGCCCTTATATTCCAACTTGTAAGTTATTGCAGTCCTGCAAAAGTTTCTTCCTTGGGACTATTTGTCGATTAAGGCGTTTTTTTATTATTTAATATTTATTAATTATTATTATCTTTTTCTTACGGCTGATCTTAGACTTGTTTATATATATATATATATTTTAATTGAACTTATTTCTCTATTGTTTCAGAATCATCCACGCTGTCTCTTTCTGTGACAGACTTTGTGGATGATTTTAAGGTTGCTTGCCTGAACAACGACTTTTTGGGGGATTTTGATGTTTTTAATCCTTTTTTTCGGTCCCCATTCTACTTCGATAGGCTAACAATTTCATATTTTCTTTGTTTTTTATTGGTTGGTACTTGGGTATTGTGGATTACAGAGCCTGAGTTATGTTTGTCAATTATTTTTTTTTTCCGTTAATAAGCAGATGTATATATAATTTTTTTAAATGTGAAAAACTGAGCTTTCACTGATATGCAGATATATGGGGCCCTTCGCATGTTTGTGAAAATGCATTTAATGTGGAATTCCAAAATACTTATAGACGGTGGAGACAATGAAATTGTGGCTACATCTCTGCTTGAGGCCAGTAATTTATTGGTTCTCAAGGTATTTCATTTTTCACATACTTCTTATTGACTATAATTTATGATGAAGTAAATCACGCTCATTTATCTGTTTGTTTTTGTCAGGAGTCATCTTCTATACATTCAAATACAAATTTAGGTGTTCATGGACAAGGATACTTGAATCTTACTGGACCAGGAAATCTTATTGAAGCACAACGTCTTATACTATCATTGTTTTTCAGTATCTATGTAAGCTGAATTAACTTTCTTTACTGTTTAGAATTCTCTTGAACCGTACATATCAGAGTCTATGCACTTTTATTTGTTGTTTGTTTGTACCAAGTGTTGAATATCTACTTGATAATCTTAAGGTTGGGCCTAAGTCATTCCTCCGAGGACCTTTGGACGATTCAAAATCCAATAACACGTAAGTTTTTCTAATGTATGATCCTTAATCAGTGATTTCGTCTTTGGTTCCCTAACTTTTCTATAAATTTGCAGGAGACCACGGCTCTACTGTGAACTTTCTGATTGTCCAGCGGAACTACTTCACCCCCCTGAAGATTGTAACGTGAACTCCACATTGCCCTTCACTCTTCAGGTGTCTCATTAGCCAGATTGACCACTAAGTAGTTATCTTGTGTGGAGAATATTATTTTTGAGATTTATACATTACACTGAATATGCTTTTCTTTGTCTAATCTGATATTGGTTTGCTTCGCTTGTTTCTGCAGATTTGTCGAGTTGAAGATCTAACAGTTGAAGGCACCATAACTGGATCTGTTATTCACTTTCACTGGGTCAGGGATATATTTGTTTACCTATCTGGTGCAATTAGTGCTTCTGGTCTTGGTATGCATTTTTCTTCCAATTATTTTGTTCTTGCCTGGAAGGTTCAAGTAGTTTTAATGAAAAATTGTTAATATACCGCAGCTTGATATCAACTGAAGGTTGAACATGTTACATTACACAATTGTAGATAAAATAAAGTTTTCTGTTGTGCTTTGGCTATGTAGCTTTCTTCTTCTTCTTCTTCTTCCTTTTTTCCATTTAAATTAATATCTTAGTTTTATCTTGCATCCTTTTGTGGGTTTTCGTTATTGTATGCCATTGTCTCCATCTTTTCTTGATGAAAGTTTGGTTATTCATAAGAAGAAAATTTTCTATTATTGCAACTACATTTGGCCTTCACCATGTTTTGTACTTGTTTGTGCAGGCTGCACCGGTGGAGTGGGTAGAGGACGAATTTTTGCAAATGGTCTTGGTGCAGGTGGTGGACATGGTGGGAAAGGTGGTGATGGATACTATAATGGCACCTTCATTGATGGCGGTGTTGCGTATGGAGATCCCAATCTCCCTTGTGAACTTGGCAGTGGTAGTGGAAATGGTAGTCTTGCTGGTGAAACAGCAGGTGGTGGGATTATTGGTAAGTTGTGATTCTTCCTCTCTTTCTCTGGTTTTATTTATTATTTATTATTTTAGTTAATTTTTAATAATGTTTATGGTTTACTTGTCTCATTAAGTTTGTATAGGCAGAGCTCACTTTGTAATTATGAAATCTTAATCTGCATGGGGAATCAATTCTAATGGCTTTATATTGTAGTACTGTACTAATTATGCCGCTCATGGGTTTGTTGGGCTCGGTAGGTTGAGTAATGGCTAGGGCCAATGCTTATTTGGGATACCTGTACTTGTTCACAATTTTATGTTTCAGATAAATGCTGACAATGAACACTATTTTGTGCATGATTGTACAGTGATGGGGTCACTAGAGCACTCAGTAGTAAGTTTGTCTCTCAATGGGTCCCTTAGAGCTGATGGAGAAACCTTTGGGCGAGATGTTGGGGGGAAAGGTGGTGGGGAATTGTTGAATGTCGGTCCTGGAGGTGGATCAGGTGGAACAATTCTTTTATTTGTGCAAACAGTATCACTCAGTGAGTCTTCTGTCATTTCAGCTGTTGGAGGACAGGGCAGTTCAAATGGTGGGGGTGGGGGTGGGGGTGGGGGTGGAAGGGTTCATTTTCATTGGTCTGATATACCGGTTGGGGATGCATATCAACCTATAGCAAGTGTTAAAGGAAACATTTATACTGGGTTTGTGCCAATTCTTCTCTTTTCCCCTAATACATTGTTATTCTTTGTTCATGATCTCAACTTTATTGAACAGTGACAAGGTAAAAAAAATGTGAACAATTATTTCTCTAACTTTGCATGTTCCTCCAACCAAAAAAATGGACAAAAAAAAAGGAAGAAAACAGGTGAGAGCTTGAAACAAGAATAAGTAAAAACAATATCCTCTGATATTTGATATTTTATTGATATATCCGTAAAATTGAACTCTCGATATTTGACATTTTGATTGATATTTTTAATCCTTGATTTGAAGTCTGTTTTTTTATTACCAGATGGTTAGCCTTCTTAGTTGATAAGGAAACTGATTCTTTTACGTTCTATGAATATTTTCCAGGGGCTTAAATTTGTTTTATTTAACTTGATGATGACCTTATTAAAAAATTGTTCAAGTTGATCATTGAAGATCTTAGCTGTTTCACTTCTCTTCTATGTCAGGGGAGGCTTAGGAAGCTATCATGGTTCTGATGGTGAAAATGGAACCATCACTGGAAAGGCCTGCCCCCGAGGACTGTATGGTATATTTTGTGAGGTAAAGTTTGTTATAATTTGTCAGCAGCATCATTCTATTTGTAATTTTAGGTCCCCTCACCACCCAACGTTTTGCATGTTCTAAAATTCTCCTATTTGTTGGCCACTTTGGATATCTTCTTGAATTATATTGCCCTTTTCTTTTATATTTTTGAGTGATACAATTCAACTTTAATGTGGATAATTTTATGGATTGAATCTTGAAACAAGATTTTATTTCTGTTTAATATAAACTTGGGTGTGACAATTTTTTTTTTAAATCAATAAATTTATTAGATATTTTATTTTTTTGGAATATTTTGTTTGCCCATTTGATGAATTTAATTCTTGTAGAACTCTTTTAGCAATTATGTAGTATTAATTGATTGTGTAAAATAGCTTAATTTTTGTCCATGCTTTCGAAATGGGACTTCAGGAGTGCCCTCTTGGAACATTTAAGAATGCTACTGGATCTGACAGAGGGCTGTGTACCAAGTGCCCATCCTATGAGCTTCCTAATCGTGGCATATACATTAGTATTCGAGGTATGGTCTTGCTGAGATAATCATTGTTGAGCATTTATTTTCATTTGCGGTTGAGAAACAAATTTCTAATAAGTCAAATAAAATGTGCTTGGAATAGAATTTCCAATTATATAATTTGCTATTGACTCCCAAGAGAACTGGTAGAGAAAAATTGAGATATCTAATGAATTGAATTTTCTGTAAAAAAATAAATTCCTTTTGATACTGCTGATTTGCAAGAACTTAAAATCATTCTTCCGGTAGACTGTAGAGGACCATGAAATTTATTAAAAGAAAGCCAAAACTTGGAACTTAATTGTCCATGAATGTTGTCTCACGAAATCGGGAAGTTGCCTCTGTCTATTTCATCTTTTGTGCGAAGTTTCATAGAGAACGGTTCACAATGCTATATCTTATAAAAATAATATTTTGATTGCATCCAACAGGTGGTGTTGCTAAAAGGCCTTGTCCCTACAGGTGCATTTCGGACAGATATCACATGCCACAATGTTATACAGCTCTCGAGGAGTTGGTATATGCTTTTGGAGGTCCTTGGTTATTTGGTCTTATTCTTGTTGGCCTCCTCATCCTTTTAGCTCTAGTGTTGAGTGTTGCACGTATGAAATATGTTGGTGGCGATGAATTACCAGCGACGGTACCTGTTCGACAGAGCTCTAGAATAGATTACTCCTTTCCTTTTCTGGAGTCATTGAATGAGGTCTGCCTTCAACTTTTCCCTTCCAGTTTCAGTGCTCACTTTTCTAAGTCACTGCCAAGAAGTTAATTGCCTTCCTTATGGAAACAGAATTTTTAAGTCAGTTTATGTGAAATTTTATCTTTCAGGTTCTGGAAACTAATCGAACAGAGGAATCCAAAAGTCACGTGCATAGAATGTATTTCATGGGCCCAAATAGTTTCAGTGAACCGTGGCACCTATCTCATTCTCCTCCTGAACAAGTAGCAGAAATTGTGTAAGCAGTCTCACTTTTCTGTTGTAGAAGAATAATGTTTGGGTGACAATTTTCAGTTCTCAGTGGAGAATGACTGGTTACTTTTCTGCGTGATTCCAACTTTTCCCCCCAGAACTTTGTATTATTGAAGTAACCGTGTATGATGAACATCTTCTGAGAACATGATTTACTTGGCAGATACGAAGATGCATTTAATAGATTTGTGGATGAAATAAATGATTTGGCTGCTTATCAATGGTGGGAAGGTTCAGTCTACAGTGTTCTTTCTGTCCTTTCCTATCCACTTGCCTGGTCATGGCTCCAACACTGCCGGAAAAAGAAAATGCAATGTCTTCGTGAGTTTGTTCGCTCTGAATATGATCACTCTTGCCTACGTTCATGCAGATCACGTGCTCTTTATGAAGGTCTTAAGGTTTGTTCAAAAACTATTTTCTTCATTTGTTGGCTTTTTTAATAGCATTATATTATTATCTTATCATGAATTGAGATAATTGCTAGGAACGCCACATGTAACAATACTTTCATTGAGGTGAACTAGTTAGGATTTTATAATCACAAGAGGGTTTTCTTAATGTGGTTAACTGGATGTCATTGGTTTCTAACAGTTGAATTGTCAGTGTCAGGGAACAATTTTTTAATGAACAGGTTAATCTATATAGTTCGCGTTCTATCAAAAAGAATTTATAGTCCACGCCATTGAGCTTAGAACAAGTAAAAAAAGTAATGTGCTCGGTATAATGTGTTCTTTCAATAATTTTGATAGAGTTAGCGGTTCAATAACTTGTTGCTTCAGGTTGCTGCTACTCCTGATTTAATGCTTGCATATGTGGATTTCTTCCTTGGTGGAGATGAAAAGAGAGTTGATCTTCCTCCTCGTCTTCAACAAAGATTACCAGTCTCTGTAATTTTTGGGGGAGATGGAAGTTACATGGCTCCTTTCACCCTACATAGCGATAACATTCTAACCACATTAATGGGTCAGGTTTGTCCATTGCCTAGACTGATAGTTGAGAACACATTAACTTCTATTAGCTATCTAATGGGAGACTACTGTTTTTATTGTTAAAAATGATTTCTCAGTCTATTCCACCCACAATTTGGTACCGGCTCGTGGCTGGACTCAATGCTCAATTACGGTTAGTTCGTTATGGGCACCTGAAGAAGACTTTTGAACATGTAATAAGTTGGCTGCAGACACATGCTAATCCAACTCTAAGTGCCTTTTGTATGAGGGTCGACCTTGCCTGGTTTCAGCCCACAGCTTCCGGATATTGCCAATTTGGGTTATTGTTATCTGCTTTGGAGAATGATAACGTGCAGCCATATGCTGAAGGCCAACACAAATTACTAATGCCTGAGAGGCGGTCATGGTAATAATTTTGAATCTAACTTCCTCCATGGTCTCTTAACGGTTAATTAGAAAAATTTTCCCTCAACTTGTGCAGTTTACCAAGATTTGCGGATAGGAAGCCATTGGACCAGTTACAAATCACTGAGCAGA
Source organism: Cucumis hystrix (assembly GCA_025688845.1). NCBI lineage: Eukaryota > Viridiplantae > Streptophyta > Magnoliopsida > Cucurbitales > Cucurbitaceae > Cucumis > Cucumis hystrix. The sequence continues at coordinate 18,164,786 of CM046887.1, read as the reverse complement.
AGATGGTTCAGAAACGAATATTTGGTGGAATTATACAAGCCAAGAGCCTAGAAGCTCTTAAAGAGAAGAAAGATATATCTTATCCCCTCTCTTTCATGATATACAATACTAAGCCTGTTGGCCATCAGGTGGATATTCTGCTGAAGTTTAAATTTGGTTATACCTTTCGATAAATACCATTCTAACTTCGGTTTCTATCCTTTTTTTCACTCAGGATCTTGTTGGTTTGGTAGTCTCCATGATACTTCTAGGAGATTTTAGCTTGGTTTTGCTCACTTTGTTACAGATGTATTCTATTTCGCTGCTTGATTTTTTTCTGGTTTTGTTCGTCCTTCCTCTTGGTCTGCTATCTCCTTTTCCTGCTGGGATTAATGCATTATTTAGTCATGGACCTAGACGCTCAGCAGGCCTGTCACATGTTTATGGTCTGTGGAACATCACATCCATGATTAATGTGGTGAGTAATTCTGGCTACAATCTTTTACTATAATTTCAACTCGAGGTTATTGCTATATGGTTTCACATGCATACGCTTTTGGTCTATTAGTTTCTGTAATTGCTTCCTTTTATCAAAGGCTTTGCAAGAACTACTGTTCCAAAGTTGATGAATCCAACTTGAATTTGATTGCCATTGGAATCATCGGATATAGATCCTAACCCACTTTTGGCACTTTCTTGTTTGTTACAGGTAGTTGCTTTCATTTGTGGGTTAATTAATTATTTATACCATTCAAGTAAAAAGAATCCCAGCTTTCAGACCTGGAATTTTAGCATGTGAGAAGCCTCAAATCAATTGCTACTAACTTGTCTAGTCATTGGAGGAAGTATAATTTTTTTGCTTGGTATTGTTAAAAATGCAGGGATGATAGTGAATGGTGGATGCTTCCTGCTGGGTTAGCACTCTGCAAAATTATCCAAGCACGACTAATTGATTGGCACGTTGCAAATCAGGAAATTCAGGATCACTCGTTGTATAGCAATGACCCAGAGGTTTTCTGGCAGACATGAAGAGAAATGTATTTATTAGGTAAATGTGAGAATGAAACATCATATTGATTTTTTCATAATTTAATTTGTTTGCGGTGAGAGATAGTATAGCATTGAATAGGTTAAGAACTTATGGTCCTAGTCAAAGTTTTCATAGTTTTACGTTACCCCTTCATATACAAAGTTGTTAGCAAGTGTCTACCCTATATTTTTGCCCTCTTCCCATGTGTATTTTTGTACATATTATAGTGCGGTCCACTTCAAGGGTTGACAGATGTCTCAAATGTATTGCCATAAACCTTAATGATTTCATATACCAATGTTGTATGTATATCACATTTGCTTCAGTTTTCAATGCTGGGTCTTTATGTTATCTTGAGTTCTGCTACAATGGAAGCTTTAAATTGTTTTGCAGAAATTTTGTTCATATTTATCTCTACTTCATAAACCCGTGACAAATCTATGTTCTTCTCTTCAGTGCTACTTTGCAGCTAAGAACTTCCCTTATACCAATGCTCTCGCTAAAGAGTTCTCTAGATGCCTTCTAATTAAACCTGCAACATTTCACTACTGACTCTCATCTGTTGGGTTACCCCTTGTTCTTAAATCTTTTGATTCCATGTCTCAATAGTTTGTTTTGTTATATGAGCCATCTTTATATCATAAATTTCAGTAGTAATTCAAAATGTTGGTTTCGATTCTTAAAAATCTCTGTCTAAAACTGTTCTGTTAGAAGTTTGTTAGTGTAGTTTAATAGCATAGTGGAGAGAAGAAAAGTGTTTTGTTCTACATAGTTTGGATGATAGTAAGGTGGGGAATTCACTTTCCTCTCAAAATTCATATCCTTGTTGAATTCACCAATCTCTCAATTGGGAAGTTTTTGTCTTGAAAACACATTAGAAAGAATGCCCAAATCAAAATTTCAACATTCATTCGGTTAAAATGGCATATTTTACATTTTTTATTTTATTTTATTCCATATTAGTAATTAACAATTTGTAGACATTGATAAATTATTATTATTTATCATTGATAGATAAAGACTAAAGTAGATATATCTCAGAAGACATGTTGCTATATTTGTCGAAATTTTTAGCTGTTTTGCTATTTATAATAATTATCTATTTTTTTTTACGAGAGTTTGCATGAGTTTTTAGTCAAATTCAACCGGTAAATATAAATTTTTTAAAACTATTTTTTTAGACCTTGTTCAAACAATCATTTAGGTTACATTTGGTAATTATTTGATTTTAGAGTTTTTGTATTTGATAATTAAGTCATAGACAACTTCTTTCAATTTTCTTTCTTTGCTATCTACATTTTATCGAAAGTTTAAAAAACCATATAGAAATTTCTAAATTAAAAAAAGGTGGCTTTTAATTTTTTTTTTACAACTTGGCTAACAACTCAACCATCGTACTTAAAAAGATGTATGCCGATGTAATAAACTGAAAGGAAACAAGTTTAGTTTTCAAAAATAAGTTTTAATTATCGTAGGTGGTTTTAGTTTTCAAATTTTGATTTCGTTTTTTAAAAACATATTGAAAATAGACAACAAAACAAATTTGATCGATACAATCTAAAGAATTTAGATCTTATAATATAAAATTAAAATTTAGTTGTTATAGTTTGATAAGATACGTCTATATATATAGTGTTAACCATATGAAGATTTTATATATTTATATGAAAATATAGAAATGTTTAGGTACGATATTTAATTAAAACAATGAAAGTAAGTTGAAGAGTTGACATAAAAAAAAAGGATATCCAATCGTCGTTTTATAATTGTTCCAATGTGACCTCATGCAACATTATTAAAATGTTAGACATTCATAAAATAAATTTTAATATTCTTTTTTTAAAAAATATAATTATTTCTGTTATTTTAACACTAAGGCCATGTGCTAACAAATCAATTGTAATTTAAAAATTGAGTCTAATGTGATTTCGTCTTATGTCGTTTACATGTGTTCTGCATTCGTATTCACACATGAAATTCATGTCCAAATTCGTAAATGAAAGATCCAATCCCATGACCTATCTAAAAAGTTTATTCTTACCGTTACTGTTTGAGTTTGGGTTTGATACTTCACTTTTAGAGGGGAAAAAACCTCATTTTGATACTGTTGTTGTTACCGTTACAGTCTGTGTCCATTATGATTGACAAAAACGATAAATTTTACAAAATAAATAATTGAGAAGATGGTAAATTTTACAATATCTACAATTTTAGGTAAATGCAATCAAATGTAATATCAATTAGCATCTATGATTACACCAATTAACATTACGTATCGGTAAACATGGTGTAAATAAAACAAAATATGATAATGAGAACAAAATTAGAGAATGAAAATGGTAGAAGTATGAAAGAATAAGCAAAAAAAAAAAAAGAAAAAAATGATTGGTTTGGTGCATCTTCTAATATGTTAACTTAGGTTAGGTTTTGGTAACTATAATTGTAAAGAAATTTTTGGTACAAAATGACAAATTCTACAATAATTTGATTGATTAAATAATAAAACAATCCATAAGAAGAAAGATAAGTTTTTGTCATATATAGTTTTGATGATTGTTGGACAATTCATTGCTATCCTTCTTGAATTTACCATTACCATTTTGCTTATTAAATTGTGACATTATTGCCTACAATACATGAGAAAGGGCCCCCTAAACAAACAAAACAAAAATTAAAATTGTTCATAAATTGTTGCACTCAAAGTTTATTAAACTAATTATATATATATATATATATAAAACCAATCCAATTAGATAAATTAAAGAAACCATCATTTACGATAAAACTTCTAAAAATATTTAAAAAATGTAGTAAAATTTCGAGTTTGATCAATAATAAACATCATATCTATTGATGTCAACGAAAAACACTTACAAAAGTTAGTGTCTATCATCGATAAGATCTGAAATTTTGTAACTATTTAGTTCACTTTGTTATAGAAGAATTTGTCAAAAATAGTAAATTTGATAAAATATTTACAACATATAGCAAAATTTTCAGGTTCTAATAATAATGGACATTAATAGCCACTGATATGCTTCTATCAATCGCATTGATAGAAGTCTATTAATGTCTATCATTGATAAAATCTAATTTTTTTAAAACTTTGTAAATATTTTAATTTATTTTTTCTTTTTAATATTTAAAAATTCCAAAAAAAATATGGTTTCTTTTTATAAAAGAAACCTATCGATATCTTTTTCAAGTCTAATTTCTATTACCTATTTTTGAAGGAAGTTAAAATTTAAAAGTTAAAATAAATAGTTTCAAATAAAACAAAATTTTATATTATATGAATAACACATATCCGTAGATTTCAATTTGTCATTTACAATAATTACCGTAAAAAACACATATCTTCAAAACTCGGTGTGACTTTGTGCAATTGTTATTTAATAAATGTTACATCATGATCCACGTGGAATAAATATTTTGTTTATCTTGTTATTATTATTATTATTATTCTATTTTCATTTTTCAAACATTAACTAAAAACAGTTTTGTAAGTTTAAAATTACACTCTAACAGCCACCGCCCAGAAATACAAAAACCAAAACCAATCATCAGTCGTGAAGATGATGTTGATAATCTCTCCACTTTGAACCAATCAGATCCCAACCCATATCGTTAAAACTTCAGCTACAGAAGAATCCATAGAAATTTTCATCTCATTATTTACAGCTTCCCCTTTCAAGATTCCCACAACTTTTATGAGCTCCAGATATTAATCTCTAATCCACTGACTCCAAATTGAAGCAGTTGGTGAGGGTAAGGTAACCCCCCCCATGAATTGTTAATTTGATTCTTTCTGCTTGATTTCATTTTGATTACCATCTGAATTTAGAGCTACCCATGTATCAGTAAACAAATTTTTATTACAAGATAGAGAGGTATCTCTTTCTATACAAAATTGTTGTTTATCTTTTCCAGAGTAGAGTATTTGTTTGAAGAAACAGCTTGTATCAGCTGTTTTTTCACTCTGTAAGCAGGCTTCTTATCTTAGTTTCATGTACTCCAGTTGGTCCTCCTTCGAATTTCTATTACTTGGAGGATATTACTATAAAAAAAGGGATCTGTCAGTGCTCACTGCTCACATTGGGAGAAAAGAACATAGAATTCATTATAGCATCAGCTTTTGGGGAGAGACTCTCAATAACAGCTCCAGTATTATCAAAACTTGGGCAAGAAGAAGGGAGAAGAATAGTCAATAAAAGTTCTTTTCAAGATAACGGGATCCTCGAATCATTGACCATTTGCATCTGTCGTCTCTTTGATTTCGTACTGTTCCCTTCTTACAGGTGCCTTTTTATGGAACCATTTTGACTTAAAGAAACCAGGAAAATTACCCATGATCTTGATCTGATTAGTGACTTCCTCTCCGCTTTTTGTCGAGAGAAACATAATACTGGAATTTTTAGAACGGACCAAATCACGCACGGCTCTGAATTCTCGAAGGCTCTCCAAACCCCGAGCATTCCAACTAGGGAGATTCATGGACTTCGGTCGCCTGAAAGTAACTAAATCTTCAATATTCTTGTAAGTCATTTTCCTCCACTCGAGCCTTTTTAACAGCCATCGTGTCATCCCCAACTACTTCTTTTAAATGTCAACGCTTCTCTCAGAAGAATGAATCAAAGGACCGAGCCCCGAATCTTGCTCGTCCTTTCAAGATCTTTTGCTTTCCAACGCAGGACTTGATAGCTTCCTGACATATGACTTTTCAAATGTTTATTAGTTATACTCACATCAACCACGTTTTGTTGTTGCTATTGTTTGTTTTTTAAAGAAAATTATGATTCATTGTGTTTCATAACGATATAATAGAAAGTATAAATTTTCATCACATATGTTAATGTTGAATCCATATAAGTGTGAACAGCTGATTTAAATGTTGACAAAAATTTAATACCATGCATCAAATAAGATGTCATAATAATATCAAATAAGATGTCATAATGTCGACAAAATTAGAGGTTGGAATCTGTAGAACTCAGAAAAGAAAGAGAAATAAAAAAGTTCATTCGTGTATCCTTTTTTTTTCCCCGAGGAAAATCAGTAACTATGTTCTGATAGTTTTCCTTGTAATTCTATTTTGGACTTGTATTAATGAATGATTGAGGTATCTAATATGTAACTTGTTTTGCATTTTTGTAACTAAAAATTCGAAGCAATTTGATATAATATTTGTGATTCAACGATATTTGCATCATCTATACATTTCAGTATCGATCAAGACTATTTGTAGATAAACTATGGATTCTCCATTACTTCGCCGTCGTGAATCAGTGGACAAGCGGTGTTGTAGAGGATTGATTTTTCTGCCACTCGGAATACTTGCCATCACAGGTAGTTCAACTTATCACATCACATTTGTTTGTTCATTTATTTTTCTTAACTTTTGGGTTTCTCACAAATCAAGGGCCGAAGAATTCTCATCTGAGGGTAACTGAATTGTTTTAGCAAACCAGTGATTTTGAGTCTTATTGTGCATATTTCGGAGTTTTTTTTAGTGATGATTTCGACTTTGATTCTCTGTTTGAATGCATTAAAAAGAAAAAAACTCTGTTTGAATGATTTCGCCAGTTGACTGGACCTATGCTTTGGTGTTATCAAATTTGACTGGAAGATGAGCTTATCTACCTGCCTCTTTAGTCTTTACTTCAGATTTAATTGGTTCTTATTGCCTGAATATTTGTGATTGATTCGGACTTTTTTGATTTCCATTTTGTAGTTGTTGGTTATATCCTTGGAGTTTCAATAAATGATTCAGTATTTAACGAGGAAAACAAGCACTCTGATGGAATACGTATCAATAATTCTGAAATTGTTGAGTCAGACAAGGGAGTTGTTGCTGCTGATGATGGTCGTTGCTCGGAAATTGGAGCGTCAGTGCTTAGGCAGGGAGGGCATGCCGTTGATGCTGCAGTTGCAACTGCATTGTGTCTTGGTGTGGTGTGTTCGATGTGGAGCGGGATAGGAGGTGGTGGTTTTATGGTCGTGCGATCTGCGTCAACTTTGCAATCCATAGCTATTGATTTCCGGGAGACTGCACCCTTGGCTGCATCTCAGGTTCAAAATCTCTCTTTTGATAAAACAGATGGATTTCATTTGGCCTCCAACTTTTGGTTCAAATAGTCAAAAGTAGTACTGTGTGTAAAAGATGAAGGTGGAGGGTTCTGTCCAATGGAAAAAGGAGAGTGAAAAGTTGTAAGATATTTCTCTTTGGCAATATGCAGGATATGTATGAAGCCAATTTGACAGCCAAAGATATTGGGCCACTATCAATTGCAGTCCCTGGAGAGATAGCTGGCCTTCATGAAGCTTGGTTGAGATATGGTCGTTTGGCTTGGAAGTCTTTATTTGAACCTGCTATAAAGCTTGCCAAGGATGGATTTGTGATTTCTCCTTATCTAGGAAAGTCCTTAGTTTCTTCTACCGAGTTGATACTACATGATCCTGGGTTGAGACAAGTTTTCGCACCAAATGGCAACATATTACAAGAAGGTGACACTTGCTACAACGTTGAACTAGGCAAGAGCTTAGAAGCTGTGGCAAATCAGGGGCCACAAGCCTTCTATAATGGAGTCGTTGGAGAGAAGTTGGTGAAGGATGTGAGAGCAGTTGGTGGCATTTTAACCATGGAGGATTTAAGGAACTACACGGTTGAAATAACAGAAGCAATGACCATTGAGGCAATGGGCTACACAGTGCATGGCATGCCACCTCCTTCAAGTGGAACACTTGGACTTGCTATGGTTTTGTTTCTCTTTACCTCCCCAGTAAAACTTGTGTTTGGATTGACTGTCCTTTATTTGAGTGATAATGATTTCAGAATCTATTCTTGAATGTTCAATCTTGGGAAACAGGTCATGAACATCTTTAAGAGCTATAATGACCCTGATGCAACTAAAGGAAATCTCGGCTTACATCGCCTAATTGAAGCATTGAAACACATGTATGCTGAACGGATGAACTTGGGGGATCCTCGGTTTTCTGACATTAACAATGCCGTCTCCAACATGCTTAGTCTATCATTTGCAAAGAAAATTCAAGAAAAAATAGTTGACAATACTACTTTTCCTCCAGATTACTATCTATACAGGTGTGGATGGAAGGGAAAACATGCTTGTTCCACCTTTTCTGTCTTTTAATTTTTAAAGAATCTAGTGTTACATTTGTGGGAGTTCCTTTGACTTGCAAAAGAGGTTGCTGATGCCTTAACTTCATGGTTATGCTCAGTGTCAGCTAATTTTACTTGTTTTTGCAGACAAATTCATGACACAAACTTGTTGTTTTCTATTACTAGGTGGAGTCAGTTAAGAGATCATGGAACCAGTCATTTTTGCATTGTGGATGCGGAGAGAAATGCGGTATCTTTGACAACAACCGTAAATGGGCACTTAGGGGCAGGCATTCTCTCACCCTCTACTGGTATTGTTCTTAACAATGAGATGGGGGACTTTTCTATATCCACAAATATATCTCCTGATAAACTCCCTCCAGCTCCAACAAATTTTATCCAACCAAACAAGAGGCCCCTCTCTTCCATGACTCCTATTATTATCACACAGGTACAACTTCCATTTACGTCTTTGGTTGATTTGGATCATCTTCTTCTTGCTCTATTAGTCCACATTAAATCAGGCTCTGTTGTAAATAGATTATATCTATGATATAATACTAATCTTTAATATATGTTCTTTAACTCTTCTTAATGACGAGATTGATTTGATTTCGAACGGCAATAATTATCTTTAGAAACGTTGTTTGTTATTCATAGGATGATCGATTGATTGCGGTAATGGGAGGTAGTGGTGGTATGAAGATAATTCCTGCAGTGATTCAGGTTTTCCTTAATTATTTTTCCTTGGGATTCCAACCTTTCTCAGCAGTTGAAAGGTCAAGAGTGTACCATCAGGTTTGTTACTCAGTTTCGAGGCAATTTATTATCACAAACCATTGACATTGTAATTCATAGCTTGTGTTGTCTCTGCAGTTGATTCCAAACGTAGTTAAATATGAAAACTTGACGTGCATAAATGGCGATTACGTCGAATTTTCGGCTAAAGAGAAGCAATTCTTGGAAGACAGAGGTCATCAAGTGGTATCTATGGATGCAGCAGGAGCCATTGTTCAACTTGTAGTTCAAAACTTCGAAGATGCCATTGACATAGGTCGAAAGGGTGGAAAGCTATCCAACAACCAAAAGAATTTTGGTGTTCTTACAGCTGTGTGTGACCCTAGAAAGAACGGAAATCCTGCAGTTGTTTAGGATACGTGTTGAAAATGACTTCGCAAGTGCTTGCAAAGGTAAAGTTAGTTTGAATTGGCTCTTAGCTTAGTAGATGGAAAAGAAAGAAATGTTTTCTTTTCCGTTTGGTATTGATTCCAATATCTCTTCTCAAAACATGTTGCCTCCTTTTGTACATTGACTTAGTTTAACCATGTTAAATGTTTCTTAGTTCACACAATAATAGAAGCATTGGGGTGTTTTGAAGTTGCCCATATCTCTCTTTTCTTGACTTAATCACCTATATTACGTTGAAAAAACAAAGTTGATTATTGTTGTTCCATGTCGAACCACTGTCTTAAAAGCAAAATTTGGTGCGACCTCGATCCTAAATCGCATATATCGGTTGCTCTCCAAAGTTAACATAACTTCCTGCTTAAACATGCAGTAGATGAAATCGAAGAAAAAATTGGTCGGAGAAGAATCAATCATAGTTTTTGCAAGAAGGTTACTCAATGCTATTAAAAAATAATGGTATTAAAATTATTATAAAATGTTTTAAATAATAATAATTATTAATTTTCAACTCAAACATTAATTATAATAGTCATTTTCAACTTATTACTCAAATAGTAGTTTTGTACTTTTCATCGATGTAGTAGGAGGGAGATTATTGCAAGTAATTAAAGTTTTTTAATTTAGTATATGAACTTAGTATTAATTTAGTCTCTACCATGTAGATTTTGACATTCTATTTTGTGTCTCTAATTAGTTTATCGATTTATTTATACAAAAAAATGTTATTTGGTCTCCATACTAATTTCTATAACAAAACTAAATTATTTTAATTTTTAAAATAAGGAATTGACTAAATTATTACAAACCAAAATTAATTAAAAAGTGATTTTCAACCAATTTTTATTGAAATATAGTTTTGAGGAATTTCGAATCATAAAAACGACGTGGCAAAGTCAAGCAGTGACACGTAGCTACATATCTGATCGTACAATAGACCTTTCCTGATTTGTGCGACTTCTTCCAAAACTTGAGGCATAAAGGCTAATTTGACGCTCAATTGCCAAAGCGTTTTGAAGACTGAAGAGATCGTTGTTGGATCATCATGTATAGAGCCGCAGCTTCACGAATCACGTCTCTTAAGGTTACTAAACTTAATCCTCCCCTTTTCACCTCTTTGATTTTAATATCTTATTTGCATTTTGTTCTCACGCAACGCAACCGGTCTTTCGCTTGTGATTGTTTTCGATGATTTGGTTTTTTCTTGTGATTTTCTTTAGAAATGGATCTGAATTCGTTGCTCTGGAAGTTTTTTTCTGCCTTATTCGAACTCAATTTTATAATTTACGTTTGTTTCGTTGAGTTTTGATTAGAAATACTCTGAATTGGAGGTGGAAGTGAGTGTTTGAAGTCTATGTGGGGAAAAATGATAGCGTCGAAGTCATATGATCTGTATATTGAGGTTATTGAGTGTCAATAAGTTAGGATCTAATTTGAATTATTTTGACCCGATTGATAACCATTGTGTTTTTAATTTAATGTTTTTGAAATTTATGCTTGTTTACTCGCAAATTTCGCTCGAAAAGCATACTTTTTTTTTTCTTCTGGTTTTCAAATCGGTGCTGGTTTTTCTTGTTGAAAACATTGGTTGAAAGCGGATAAGAATCTGCTATTCCAACTTTCCCTTGTGAATTGACTTGGGTTGTAGTTATGGTTCTGGCTGTATTGACTGCATCTTTGGTGTGTGTGTATATATATATTTATTTATTTATTTTATTTTGGAATAATCCATTTTCAAATCATTGAGTATAAAGATAAAAATGAAAGTAGTGTTTATAAGCTTAATTTTTAAAAATAAAAAATTAGGGACAAATTAACCACCACACGAGGTATTAGTTCTTTTTTATTGGCTCATTCTGTATGGCTGGTCGGTAATAATAGTATAAAACACCTGTCTTTGTCATTGATTAAGTTAATGGAGACATAATTTACGATAGTTATAAGTTGATAACCATCCGAGCAGTTTGCATGGTATAAGACCTTTGCAGAGACGCGCTTGTGATTTTAGTTTTAAGTCTAACATGATAGAAGGCATCAAATTCAATTCTTCAAGCGGTTCAAATCTTCCGAATATGACTTCCTTAAAATATATATAAACAATCTGCATAAGACATCGGGAATCATATGCTCTGATGGATAATGATGATAATTTTGCTTTCGGATCATTACTCAGGGGCATGCAAACAATGGGGTATGTAGATTTGCAAGCTCTAGTGCTGTTGCCTCAAAGCAAAAATCTTCTGGGGGTCTCTTTGGCTGGTTGCTTGGAGACCGTTCTGCATTACCCCCACTAGACTTTCCCCTGTCGGATGTGACCCTTCCGCCTCCATTACCGGATTATGTTGAACCTGGTAAGACCAAGATCACAAGTCTGCCAAATGGTGTAAAAGTAGCATCAGAAACATCACCGGTAAGCTGAGATGCCATAAGAATATATATACTAGTTTTCTGTAATGGTCTTGCTCGTGTTCCTTTTACGAAGGGGAAACTGAATTCTTATTTGTTCAATGCAGGATCCTGTCGCATCAATAGGCCTATATGTTGATTGTGGTTCAAGTTATGAGACTCCAGAAACTTTTGGTTCTACCCATATGCTAGAACGCATGGCCTTCAAAACCACAAGTAATCGCAGTCACCTACGTGTTGTGCGTGAGGTAGAGGCAATTGGTGGCAATGTGCTCGCCTCAGCTGCAAGAGAGCAGATGGGCTACACCTTCAATGCTTTGAAGTCATATGTCCCTGAAATGGTGGAGCTGCTTGTTGACTGTGTCAGGAATCCTGTTTTTCTTGACTGGGAGGTCAATGAACAGGTCTCCTAGGATTTCTTTCACTATGAATATCATTAATACCTTGCGCCACAAATTTCCTACTTACTGACTCACTGAGAGATCGAAGCTTGTGTTAACAGCTTTCAAGGGTAAAAGATGAGATTATTGAAGCTTCCAACAATCCCCATGGGTTACTTCTAGAAGCCATCCATGCTGCTGGTTACTCTGGTGCGTTGGCAAATTCTCTTGTAGCTCCTGAGTCTGCGATACATAGTTTGAGTGGTACAATTTTGGAGAATTTTGTTTCTGTAAGTTGAATGGGAGTTTATATTATCATGTTTATTTTTACAATTAATTTTTTAATAATGTTAATTATTTATTGGTCATGCTTCTTCCTTCAGGAAAATTATACTGCATCACGCATAGTACTTGCAGCATCTGGTGTTGAACATGAGGAACTCTTATCTATTGCCGAACCACTTCTATCTGACCTTCCTAGTGTTCCTCATCAGGAGCCAAAATCAGTGTACAATGGGGGTGATTATCGTCATCAAGGAGATTCTGGGGTGTGTATCATCAATATTGTATATTGTAGCATCCAGTCTTCATTTCCAGGCATCATTTGTTAATTGTTCTCTTTCAGGATGGGAGGACACATTTTGCTCTTGCCTTTGAACTCCCAGGTGGTTGGCGTAAGGAGAAAGATGCTATGACCTTAACAGTTCTTCAGGTCTTAACAATAAATATCTTTTATGGATAAGTGGTTTTCATGACACTTTGGTTTAGATCATGCACACACTCCCTCTAGTTGTTCAGTCCAATTTTCACTTTATCACTGTGAAAAGTAAAAAATAATGATATATCTCATCTCCTAGATGCTACTGGGAGGTGGAGGGTCCTTCTCATCTGGTGGACCTGGAAAGGGGATGTACTCTCGGCTGTGTAAGTCCTAAATTTCTTTGACTTTGATGTCCATGTATCTGAGACCCTTATTTTGTATGTTTGTTTTTGTGTGGGGGGTTTCAAAGGAGGAGATCCATTTTTAATTTTCCCACAATTCAATCCAATCCAATCCAATTTTAGTTTGCCCATGTTGTGTTTTTTTGAAATGTTAACTTCTATGTATTTGTTAATGTGGTGAGCAGATCTTCAGGTCTTAAATGAGTATCCACAGGTCCAGTCGATTTCAGCATTCAGCAGTATTTACAACAATAGTGGCTTATTTGGCATCAAAGGAACTACTGTAATGTTTCTTTAAATTTTCTGTTAACTTACCATAAGGCCAATCCACTATGTTGATCTTGATATAGAATTCTTGTTTATCCCTTTATAAACATCTATTCTAATTGTAGGGTTCTGATTTCGTTCCAAAAGCCTTTGATATTGCAGCTAGCGAACTGTTAGCTATTGCAACTCCTGGAAAAGGTCAATTATGATGCATTCTCTTTTTCAACATTTTCAGAGGAACCATTATATCTAACTCGATCGTGGATAATGTTTCTTTTGTTTACAGTTCAACAAGTGCAGCTAGACCGTGCCAAACAGTCAACAAAGTCAGCTGTGCTAATGAATTTGGAATCCAGGGTATGTATTTATTATGTTTTGATTCTCGTTGCCTTACCATACCTGTATGTTAGGTTGTTGGAAAAGAAAAATAAAATAGCATCATTTTTTGAAAATGTTGATTTCTTTAAGATACGTCCGCTTATTGTGATTGTGGAGCTGTATTTTGTAGGTGGTTGCTTCAGAGGACATAGCCCGACAAGTTTTGACATATGGTGAACGGTATGGTCTGAATCATTTTATTGTACTCTGCATTCACCATGGCCAGCCTTTCTAAATGCTTTCCTCTTGTTCTTGGAGGGTGAAATGAAATCTATTTGAAAGATTTAAAATTTATTAGGATGTAGTTATGCTGTTATTACACATTAAACTTTCTGTTCCATGGTCAATTGTTCACATTTTCCAAATTATATATATCCTGTCACCTTCTTAGTGTCTTTTAATGCTCAAGGTGCAACAAAGCGCAATAGTCTCTAGGGCTCAAGACTATAAAAGTACTACATAAAGAAGAGAAAACTAGTTGAAGTGGAAGTACGAAAAACACAACCCTGAACACAAAAAATTCTGCATTTAGACTTAGTAAATTCGAATTTTTTAGTTAATAATAATAAGGAAGTGAATACTCTAATTATTACTATTTTTAAAAAATCAAAGAGTGGGCTTTGAGCTTTGAGGCTTCACAAACAGGTATACGTCTTCTTTTGTGAGCTTGCCTTTTCAAGGTGAAGTGCCTAGGCATGTGCCGGATAATGCTTTGAAAAACTGCACATTTTTACCCTTTAGGTTTAGACCGATTCAAGGCAATACTATACAGAATCTGGTCATAGTTAAGGTTGTTTTTTTCTTGAGGGCTATTAGAGGTTACAAATATAATGTGAATTAGTTATGTTCTATATTTTAGGCGAGACTTACAATAACAATAGTGATCTATCTTCAAGGCTACTCATGCTGATTTTTAATGACCGTGTGTTATATCTTAAATATATAATGTGTGCCACATTATCCAGGAAACCTGTGGAACATTTCTTGAAAGCTGTGGACGAAGTAACTCTGGACAGTGTAGCTTCAATTGCTCAAAAACTTCTCTCATCTCCATTGACAATGGCCTCATATGGCGATGGTATTTATAATACTCAATGAGATCCTCATGATATATATCTGTTTATCTTGATTCCTACAGAAAAAAAAAAGAGCTCTCTTATTAGCTCTCTATTTAATTATTTCTTTATTTATTGTTGTTCTGCAGTTATTCATGTTCCAAGCTATGATTCTGTCAGCAGCAAGTTTAAGTCAAAGTGATCGATCTTTTTCTATGAACGAATCAAATTAGTACCCAGACGGAACATACAAATTGCTATCTTCAAGCCTTGTACACTGTCTTCTGAAAATAAGACAAAGGATAAAGATCCAGTTTATCTTAATAATTGGTAAAATTGAGCAGGCCCTTTTTGTCAATACCCGATCTCTATTTGATGGTATGTTTTGTTCCATCTATATAATAGTAAAGTATTCTTCAGCTAACAGTTCCATCTTGAAGAACGTTCATGTTCTGAAAGCAATTTCAGAATGTTTGTATTTTGGAACATTTCAATTTGCGAGGCCTCTGAGCAACAATCTGAGTTTTTTTTTTTTTTAATCTTTAATAATAAAGTGCTACTTGAAACACATGCTTGTGATTTTAAGCATTTTTAGATTACAACAGTTCTTTTAAAGATATATTGTAAGAGTAAGCTGGGGACCTTACTTTGTTAGTTTGAATGGTCAATTTTAGATATGCTTTTAGACACAACTAACTTTAGAGAAATAGCAACTTTGTGGCAGAAGATTTTAGTTTAGTTTAGTGCATCGTTTATTCGTTATTCAGAGCTTTTCTTCCTTTTCCTTTTCTTTTCTTTTTCTAGTTTTTCAGTTACTCAGATCTCTACTAAAGGATTGGTTGGATACATACATACGAGGTATTATTCTCCTAAAGGTACTGTAGGAATCACTTGAAAAAAAATTGTTTATTTCTTCTTAAAGATGCTCCAAAATATTAATTTCAAGATGACAGATATAATTCATGCATAATTGAAATCTTCTAATTATTATTATTCTTCATATTCCTTGATTCATTTTCTTCTGATGTCAGTCAGTAGTATCAACACTAATTATTTGTTAGCTTTGCCTTAATAATATAATTTTCATAGCCATCATTTTGATCTTAGGTTCTTTAGAAACTCCCCTTTTAGAACCTTTCCTTTTTGCTATTACTACATGTGAATGTATAATGTATATTCATGTTGTGTGTATGTATTATGTATACATATATATATATATATAGAACTGTGTATAAGTCATATTAAAATTATTAGATTCACATCCCAATGAGAAAATAATTAAGAAAGTATATATGCCTGGTGTGAGAAAGCCAATGTTTTGTGGGTCCATTTCTTGATTAGTCAATGTCAACCATAAATGGATAATGTGACTAGCCATATATGAATAGGGTATCATCCATTTAGATCTTTAGACAGAATATATACTATTTTGCTCATTTCTGGTAATTCATGTTTAAATATATAGTTCTTGGTTTTTATTCATTTATATTTTGTTTAAATTTATTATTCCTTGTCCCCACATGTTTTGGTTTTGTCTTTCTACTTCATATTTTATTTAAATATATTTATTTTTGTTATATATCTATTATTAATTTGGTTTTTTTTCTTCTTACTTTAGATATCTGATTAGAATGGAACATTGTGTGCACCATATTGGGTACAAGATTGATGTGTGACCATATTAGTTTTGATGTGATTTTCTTAGTTAGATAAGTGAAATGGATGCATTTATTATAAAAGTAAAAAAGGCAAATGTAAGGAAATCAAATTCATGAACTAATTATGGCGTAAAAAGAAATAAAGTTCGAGATGGTTATTTTGTTACCCAACATATATGAATAGGGAGATTGAAACCTTTTTTCGACTTTAGGTTGTATGCTAGTTGTAACGTGCAGGCGCTTTAGCTTTACATTTGTCTTCTTTTATACCCTTTTTCTTGACAAAAAAGATCTTATATATTGATTTATTTTCACAAAGAAAAATATTTCATCGACAAACATTATCTCCATACACATCTCATCAAATCAAAAGATTTGTAGTCATTTTTGTTTTGCTTTCATTTCAATGAGAAACAATAGAAAGAATTTTCGATGCGATGGAAAGATTGTCTAAGGATAAGATTAAATTTGTATGAAATAAGTGAAAGTTTCTAGTTTGTTAGATTTTTCTCATCGAGAAATGGAGGCTCGTTTATCCACCTCTAAATGGGAAAAAAAATCTTTCCACCCCTCTACAAAAGGAAGATTACCCTAAGTCGCAAAACTTTATTAGCAAGTTAAAAAGAGAACAATTTTAACAATGTCAGACACAATAACATGGTCTTAACTCAAACATCGACGTATTTAATTTTAAATCATAGTTACTCGACACCAATAATTTATATTCTAGCTACTTTTACAAAAGCTTGACACGTAGCTAACATATGTTCTAGGAACTTCCATCCTTTTCTTTTATCTCTTATGTAATACATTTAACATTTATAGTTCCTTAGAACAATTCCTTCCACATTGTGAACAAGAACTAAACTTTATTATTATTATGACTACTAGTAGCTCCTTTTCTAAAGAACTTAACAAACAAACAAACAGTAATTTTTAAGCTAAGTAATCGGTTTTTACTCGTATAATGTTTTGTAAACTAAAGCAATTAAGAAGATACAAGTAATATAAGAGTGATATTTTCTTCTTTAATGAAAGGGAAAAAATAAAAGAAAAGAAAAGAGTTGTGAGACAAAATGAGCAAGCATGGGCAGAAATCAGTTGGAGAAGACATCATTTAAGAAGCTTCATAATGATTTGCTTCTTGACTCATCAAAGGAAGTATGTTATAAACGTGAAAGACTAACCATCATCTTTTCTATTTGCTTTTGTGGGCCACAAGTTTTCCCCATTTCTCGACCACGTCATACCCCTTCTGGGCTCCACTCCCTTTTCCCTGTCCACCGTTTTCCCTCCCACCCCACCCACCCCCGCCCCCCCACCCCCCAGCCCTCTTCTCCGTTACCAACAAAGTGAGTATATGCATAGCTAAACGTTAGTTAGACATACAGTAAATTAACTTATACTTCTTTTAGATTGGTTATGAATAAAGTGAAGATAGCTGCGTATTGACACATCGTATCTCAGTTTTATGCAGTGTCTTCTAGATTGTACAGTTAGTGTATCACATGACAGACTTTTTCTTTCTTTTCGCTATGTTTTTTTTTTCTTCTTCTAAGTCCAAAAAATCTTAATAAAGATAAAAGAGAAAGAGAGTGAAAGAATTTATGGGATTAATTAAAAGGAAGATGTTAATTAGAATGAATTAAAAATGGGGTGGGGGGTGGTGGGGGTGGTCCATCAAGAGTATACTGCTCAATTGCCTTGCTTATCAAGCAACCTTTCTTCTTAATCTCTCTCTCTCTCTCTCTCTCTCTCTCTTTTATAACATTCATTCATAGCTAAAAAAAAGGCATAATGAGCACCACCTTAGCTCAATACCCATGTGACTCTTTCTCTTTCTCTCTTCCATTTCCCACATGAATATATATATTTAGCCTTCCCAAAGTGAAACTGTCATGCAAAGAGAAAAAAAAAAGAGCAAAATCCAAAAAAGTTAAAAGAAAAAAAAATCCCTAATTAAAGTTTGAGAGTCTAATTTTCACACACGTATACGTATAAATTTGAGGGTAAACTTTTTACAAAATGAAAGTTTGAATGTATAATTACATGCCATTGCTATTGTAATTTAGATGTGATTTTGTAGTTTATTCAAATAATAATAATAATAAGTGTTTGTATTATATAAAAAGGGATAAAAAAGAAAATGGATTTTAGCATTAGAATATGAGTTTGTACTCAAAGGATTTGCCACAAAGGATTTGCCACGTAATAGTAATAGTAATAGTCTTAAGCTTATTCACTTCAAGTTGGTAGTAGGTTGTTTTTATCTTCTTCTTCTCCAATTTTTTCTTTTAGATTTATAAATGCATATTTTCTACCCTTCAAATCAAACATAAAAAGGTTCAAGTCTTTTCTTTTTTAGCTTACAATTTTATATTTACTTCAATTATTTTTATGTTTTTTTAGTTCAACTCTTTTTGAACAAGAAACTAAAGAGAGCGTGGAATCAGTAATCAATACACTAGAATATCTCAAGTAGATTGATACATCCATGTTTTAGTTAGAACTTGAAGGCAATCAAATGTATAATACTTAAACAAATGGAGTTGTGTTTAAGTTGGTTTGTCAACTTTTAGGTTTGCATCTATTATATATTGGAAAAACCCGCCTAAATAAGTAGAAAAAATTCATAGAAATTAAAAGAAAAAAATAACTAACATTGAAAATCTTTAAATCAAAACAAAAAACATGATTCATCCAAAAGAAATTTTCCGTGTAAAAGAATTGTTATAATCACATAAAATAATATTTTTTTTCTCGATGGACCTCTAAGCTAGCTTAAAGTGTTTTTAATTAAGATAATTTAAAATAAAAAACATACTTCTTTTATAGTGTTTGAAACTCATAACTTTCTTGAACTTTTCTGACGCGAGACACCTACATTTTTAATATTTCATCAAAGTTTCACATATAGAATCTATATTATATATACTTTTTCAACTTGATAAACACAAACATAGACTGAACATTTCCTAATTTTAACAATGTGTGTGTGAAAATGGAGATATGGGTGTGGGCTAAAACAAAACCATATATATATTTATTTATATATATCTAGATATATAATATAATATATGAAATTAATTAGTAACTTTAGGAATTGGGCCTAAGAGAGAGGGTAAGAAAGAAGAGCATTTTGTTGTTGGTTTGGCTTTTGCTTTTTTAATTTAGTCAGTCAATTGTTCAAACACACAAAAGAAACAAACCAACAGACACTCTTAAGACCTTTATTACAAAAAAATCAACTTGGTTTCTTCTTCTTCTCTCTCTCTCTCTCCCTCCCTCTCCCTCTTTGGTTTTTCCTTTTTCCCACAAATTAACCCCATACAATAATATCATATATATATTTCATATTTTATATTTTATACTTTATATTATCATATATATCATTTTCTATATCCCTCTTCTTCTTCTTCTTCTTCTTTTCTCCTTCTTCTTCTTCTTCTAAAGTTTCCTCTCTAGGTTTTCAGTCCTTACCTTTTCCTTTTTCCCCTCTTTTTCTCTTTGTTTCTTCAGTTAAAGTTAAGACAGCAAAATTCTTATTTATTTTTTTTTCAATTCTTCTCTCTTGTTAAAGCAATAAGTTTTATATCTCTCAAAACCCACATCGACAGTTTCTTCTTTTTCCTTTTTTTTCTCTCTTTATTTCTTTTCTTTAGGGCTCTTCTCTGAAGATCTTTCTCGTGGGGGTGAAAAAAGAATCGAAACTTGTTCTTCTTCTCTTCTAATTTCTCATTTCTAAACAAAACCCACTTCTTAGAATTCAATTTTAGTAAGTGGGTTATGAAAAAGTTTTCTTTTTTTCCTTCAAAGTTATGAGATTTTACTATACCCAAGTTCATAGAACAACAATAAGATAGCACATATATTATATCTTTGATCTCCTTTTAATCGAAACGACGATGACAACGAGTATGGCAAGTACGAAGAGCAATTTGGGGTCGATAACGAGCTCGGATCTTATCGATGCGAAACTAGAGGAGCATCAGAAGTGTGGATCGAAGCAGTGTCCTGGGTGCGGGCACAAGCTAGAAGCGAAGCCGGTAATTAAAATAACACAGGACCTTATGCTATGATATGATTATTTTCTCTTTTTTTTTGTTTTGTGTGTGTATTATGTATAATTAGGTTGGAAATTTGGAATTGGAGTTATTTTGTGTAGGATTGGTTAGGTTTACCAGCAGGAGTGAAATTTGACCCAACAGATCAAGAACTGATAGAACATCTTGAAGCTAAAGTTGAAGCTAAACATGACATGAAATCTCACCCTTTGATTGATGAGTTCATTCCTACAATTGAAGGTGAAGATGGGATTTGTTATACTCATCCTGAAAAGCTTCCTGGTAAATTATTTTTCATTATTTTCTTTTCTTTTTTAAAAAATAAATAAATTAGAACTCTTTCTTTTTCCCATACTAGGGATCAGAATGATAAATGTGGATAAAGAAGAATATTTTTAGTCAATTTTTAGAAAAAAAAAATTGGGAAATCATTCTTTGAATTGGATAATATATTTATGTTGAATTTAATTTTCTTTTATATGTATCCAGTGCACAATTTGTTTTCTTTCATGTTGGATATGACTTTGAGTGGAAACCCCTTATGGTTGCACCTAAGCCAACTAACTTGGAATTTTGCATAAATTTTATTTTATTATTAATTTTTTTTATAAATGAATTTCCACTCTATACTTTTGAAGAAAAGTATTTTGACGTGATCGATGATCTTAATAACAGTTGGATGCAAGTTCAAAATTTATCTAACTCTAAACCACATATTGCTCAATTTTTAGTGTATATATATGTATGTATGTTTGTATATACATTAGTGTACTTCAACAAAATCAAAATACATCCTTTTAGTTTTTCTGTCGTATATATCATCCTATAGAGTCGTTAGCTACAATGTTCCAACTTCTCAATTCATTTTTTCCATTTTTTTTTTCTTGAATGTAGGAGTTACAAGAGATGGATTGAGTAGACATTTCTTCCACAGGCCATCGAAAGCTTACACAACAGGAACAAGAAAGCGAAGAAAAATCCAAACGGAATGCGACTTCCAAGGTGGAGGTGGTGGCGGTGAAACACGGTGGCACAAGACCGGAAAAACCCGGCCGGTTATGGTCAACGGCCGCCAAAAGGGCTGCAAAAAAATCCTTGTTCTTTACACCAACTTTGGCAAAAACCGAAAACCCGAAAAAACCAATTGGGTTATGCACCAATACCATTTAGGCCAACACGAGGAGGAGAAAGAAGGAGAGCTTGTTGTTTCTAAGATTTTTTATCAAACACAGCCTCGCCAGTGCAGTTGGTCCTCCTCTGATAAGCCCGTCAGTGTCGGTCTTAGTCCCGAGCTTAGCGGCGATAACCTTGTTCTTAGTAGTAGAAGGGAGAGTGGGAGCGGGAGTTGTTCGTCTTCTCGAGAAATAACCACTGGTCAGAGAGACGAAATGTCATCCGTAGGTGGTGGTGGCGGCAGTGGTCTTTGTCCTCCGCCGCAAATCGCTGCAGCTGCGACATACGCCGGATTGGATCATATTCAACAATTCAAAGCTGATCATTTTAGCTTTGGTCCTTACAGAAGAACCTTTGATGAGGTTTGTATTTAATTTTATTATTCCATGCATATCTTCTTTTTCTCTTTAGAAATTAAACTTTTTTTTTTTCTTCTAAGAAAGCTTTTCTTTGCGCTTCTTGATTTTCTCTAATGTATTTAGGCAAATAATTTCAAATTTTAGTTTTCTCTATAGGGAACAAAAGATTTCATGGTAAAAAAGAAGAAATAATATATATATATATATATATAGCCCTTTTTTTTCTTCTTTATTCTTTTAATTTCTTTTTTAAGCTTAGGAACATAAAATGAAGATTAATGCATGATTAGGATAAATAAATGTATAGCAACAAATTAGTATATATATGATTTAATCATCATGTTATATAATTTAAGGAGGTAAGGAATCAATTTGGAAAGTTTTTATGTAGGTTTTCTCATACCTCATATTTTGCTTGCATTTGCAGCATAATTTTATGAGGTTAATTTAGAGATTTTTGGCAACATTATAATTTGTCTTCTAACTAAAAATAAGACTTCCTTACCCACCAAATAGTAACATTAAATTGACAAAACTATACCAATAGAAAACAACATATAGAAATTTAAAAAAGAAAAAAAAAAAAAAGAATTGCTTGAAAGTTAATTAAATTTGTCCTATTTTCCCATAGTCTGGCATTGGAGAAGCTTCAACAGCAAGAGAAGCTCCCCCTACCGAGGACATCGGAGATCATCGCAACCACCACCACCACCTTCAACGGCAGCACCATCATCCAATGGTGACTACCGCATTTCAAATCACTCGACCTTCAAATCCAATCTCCACAATCATCTGTCCGCCTCCTCTCCACCATTCCTCAATCATTCTCGACCATGATGCATACCGAGTTTCTCCACTAATGCTGCAAAGTGAAAGCTTTCAGGTAAACTAATTAACTATCAGTCTCATTTGATATCTATTTAGCTTTTGAAAACTTTACCCTTTTTTTAACTTTCTTTACAATAATTTTCATCTTTTCTAATAAAACGTAGAATAATTCATAACCAAATTTCAAATCTTTTCTTTTTACTCTATTTTTGTTTTAAAAGTTCCACTATATAATGATTTGAAATACATTCATGAAAATTAGACAACACTAAAAGAAGTGTTTACACACATAATTTCAAAAACCAAAAACCGAAAACCATTTATAAACATAAAACCTTTTCTCTATTTTTTATATGGCATGAAAATATAAAAAGTACATATATTATTGGGGGTTAAATTGGAGAATTTCCTTTGGTGTGTGTTAACTAAATTTGCAAAGATATGGCATAGTACAAAATCTTTTCACTTTGGAATATTATAAGCTTTGGGAAAGAAAGATTAAAAAAAAAAGTCACTTAAGATGATGATTTTTTTTTTCTTCTTTACAGCAACAACAACAAGAACAACATCATAAGCTAGGAGGAAGGTCTGCTTCTGGTTTGGAAGAACTCATAATGGGTTGCACTTCATCTAATATCAAAGAAGTAAGTCCATTTTTATACACTCTTTTTTTCAATTAAAATAATATTATGAGTTCGTTCCTTAAACTTTTCGATAATGTGATTTTAAACTTTCGATTTCGTGACAAGGACTAATCAAACTTACTATTAATTGCAATATATTAGAAGATTTAGAGGAAGGAATAATATTTATGTAAAAGAAAGAAAAACACAAATTCTTTAATGGGTATATTATTTTGAATTAAAGAGTTATGGACTTTATCTTTCTTTTTATTATAGATTTCACCATAGAATCTATGTTTTTAGTGTTTATTTTATGATATAGGAAAAGCAAAAAACTCAAAAACTGATCCAGACAAGAGAATATATTCTGCCTTCATTTAATTTGGAATGAAACTACTAAAAAAAAAAATAAGGAAAAAAGAAAGAAACAAAAAGTTGATAAATTGAAATACAAATCTCTCTAACTTCCTACTTTTGAGAGCCATAGTGGGTGAGGTGAGCTTTTTGTTTTGAAATTTTTTAATAGCTTAATTATTTTTGTTTAATATCTTTATAAAACACAATAAAGCTCTCCCATTTCTGGGGTTTTGGTGGATCTCTCTAACTTTGTTAAATTTTTTAATTTAAAAATAAACTAAGAGTCTCTCTTTGATTTTGGGATTTGTTTTTAGAGTTCAAATTGGAGACTTCTTTCACTTTTCTTGAACTTTGTCGCCTTTGTTCTAAGCAATAATACCTTTAAGGTGGGAGAGGTTAAACATTTGACTTAATTGGGAGTTATTTCTTTTCTTCTAATAATACTTAATTTACCTACGAACCAATTAGTTGGAGCTTGTTAAGGTATTGATATAACTATTTAATTTACCATCACCTATTAGATCAAGTTGTTGAGTTAATCAATGATTTAACCAAGTTCTTTAAAGATAGATATTAGTGAATTTACTTAATTATCAAATGCAATAACAATAGATTGATAAACATAAACACCACATGAAAAGTTGATAGGATCGAGCTCCTAATGAATATTTGTGTGTATAGGCAAGTATACCTTATATTATTATATTTTCACACTTGTTCTTCCCATTTTGTTTGATGCTCCAATTTTAGAAGAAATGGAGATGTTTCAATAGCTCAAAATGAAGGTTAAATTAGGTTTACATATGAATGAGTATTTTATATTTGTACTCACAATCTCCTTTTTGAATGAATGTATATCCCATTTTAGTTGAAGTATATGATGTAGGTAGGTGTCATGACTGTGTCAAACAAAATATTCGATATACAAAAATAAACATACAAAAGAGGAAAGCAAAGTGTGAGAAGGGGAAACCCTAATTTTCATTTTGAGCGATATATAATATATTGTGCATGGTTTTGTGTTTTTCTTTTCTTTGTTTGCTTTCTGTAGGAGTCAACAATTGCAAACAACCCTCAAGAAGCAACAGAATGGATGAAGTACTCTCCTTTCTGGCCTGAACCTGACAACCCAAATCATCATTGATAAAACCAAAAAAAACACAAATCAAAACAAAACAAAAAAACCCCCAAGTTTCTTCCTCAATTAAAGAGACAACATTATCATCCTCATCATTATTATTACATATATCCTCTACACCTTCTCCTTCCCAAGAAAAAAAAAAGATCCCATTAATTAAACAAAATAATCCCATTTCATCTTTTTTTTTTCCCCTTAAAAATGAAAGAAGAGAATTACCGAAATGAAACCAAGTCCATGGTGGAAAGAAGGGGAGAAAAAGAGGGTGCAGCTTTAGAAGGAAAAAGGGTCAAAGAGGCAAGAAAAATGCAGTGTTTGAGCCATCAAAATCATCATACTTATCATTACACTATCATCTTCTTCCATCACTTAATATTCTTTCTTCTTCCTTTTTTTTCCCCTTTTCTTTTTGTTTTGAATTTTTTGTATAGTTTTGCTTTTGTGTTTTTTTTTTCTCACACAAAAATAGTACAACAGAAATTTACATACATTTCTATATCTCATTGAGCTTGTATTATTATTAATTATCACTTTTCTTCTTAGGAAATATATATTTATATGGAATTACATAGATAAAGAGAGATTGTTTCGAAAAAAAATTAATGAACAAAAGATGTCTCACACTTTGAGTTGAGGAAGAATTACCTTCTTTTTTTTTTTCTTTCTAACTTCACCTTTATAATTAAGAACCTTTGGAGAAACACTTATATATATTGTAGTGTATTATTATTGTTTACTTTCATTTTTCTTTATCAAAAGGAAAGGAACTGCAAATATATGCTTCCCTCTTTCAAAACCTTTAATCTTCCAATAGATGCCTAGTAACATGAAATAAAGTACTATTACTCTCTCTTTTCTCACACTTCTATATAGAATATATATTATTTGGTTTATTAGGACGATATTTATGTGGTGAGTTTGAGATCTTAAACAAATTGAATTGACAATAAGAAAATTAGTTAACTCACATATTATCTTTTAAAAAAGTTTAGTAAAGTAATGTTTCCAAACAAAAAAACAAGAAAAAAAGAAGTCGTTGTTTGTTTGTTTTTAGTTTAGTCTAAAGTAAGTTCTTGAAAGCTCTAATATATAGATCATTAAATTATTTTTTTGGTTTATTAGTTTTCTTGAGATATTAAAAATAAATTAATTGATCAATTTTTATATAAATTTGACTTTAATGTTTAATTGGAGCCTTGGAAATTTTCATTTTTTTTGTGCCCCAATTGTTTTGTTAACTTTTAACAAATATATCCAATAGATCAAGGGTCAAATAGACCAAAAAAAATTCAAAATTGAAAATTCATGGATTTATATATTGAACAAAATTGGAAGTGAAAGGACATATATTTAAATACTTTTCAATTAAAGATGAAAATAGATACAAAACCTAAATGTCAAAAGACTAATCTTGTAATCTTTGTAACCTTTAGGTTAGTTTTTGTTTACATATTTCTATCATTTTTCAACAACCTTACCCCTTTTTCTAAGTTTGTGCCAATGATATGTAATTGTTATAAACTGCATATTTTCTTCTTTTTCTTTTTCTTAAAAAGTAAATCAACTTTAAACATATCTCAATGTGGGAAATCAATGAATGTGCTTTTAATTTTCTTTTTTATTCTTTCTCATCCAACCAAATGAATAAAACGTAGTTTCTGTTTGGAGTTCAAATTTATGTCCATATACATGTCGGTAGGGCGTTACATCGTTTTCTTTCCCTTCGAGATGTCAATTTTTTCTTCTTGCAGCTTGGGGAAATTTTTTAGGTTCTTTTTTTTTTCTTTGTGTAAGAATAATAACATGGGGTTTCATACTTTATGTCAATTTTCTTGTTTTTTAGTATGTTGGTTGGGACAACTCTTAATTTAATTAGCTTCCCTTTTTACTTTATTCTATTCCAAATTATATGTACTCAACTTTATTTTTATTTTTGAAGTAATTTTATATATAGAGAGAGTAACGTGGTGCATGTTGGGGTTCTTTTTTTAATTTTGAGGACGTGCATGAAAACTATATAATAAAAATATTGGAAGTGATTTGGTAGCTGTTTTTATCCTTAGTTTCTAAAAGGAATAAAAGAAAGGAAACAAAGATATATGAATATTAAAAAGAAAGAGAGTGTGACAAGAATAAACTTTTGGATTTGAAAATAACCCTATTGTATATAATGTTTGCTCATCATCTTCCAAATCTCTCTCTCTTCCTTTCTCCTTATATATTTGATGAACAAATTTATTTATATTTTATTTTAGAAATATAAAGTTTTGGATAGGTAAACTATTTTTCGAACTATAGACGTATAGGAAAAAAGATATCGGTAGGTACATGCAAATATCTTAACAAAGTTGACATATTTTTAGCACTAAGTGAAAGTTACCCCACTTCATTCGAGATCATATCAATTAGTAAACGTATATAATTTATCTAAACGTATATAATTTATCTAAACGTATATAATTTATCTATGGATTTATTAACAAGATACCAAATGTCTGCATACCTAAGGTTAGAGTTTATTTTTAAAGTTATACATGCTCGTCTATTAATTGGTTTGTTTTCATTAATTGTTGTTTCAATAGAAAAGCAATTACTTTGTTATTTTTTATGTAGGGTTAGAAAAAGTAGGAATGAATTGAAAGAGAGTGTGTAAAAGATCCTAAGGAGATTAGGGATGGTGGGTGGGAATATTAGGAAGAGAGAAGGATATGTAGCCATTCAATATGAAAATTCATATGAAATTATAAAATAAAACAAAAGAGGGGCAAAAAAGGTGAATGAATTGGTTGAACCTAAAAAGAAAGTGATATATATTTTAGTTTTTTTTTTTAAATTTAGTTGCTCGTAAAGGTAAATATATACCATAGCTAAATATAGCAATTAGATTCAAAATAACCAAATATATAACAACATTTGAAAAAAATTACAAATATATATAACAAAAATTTGTCAAAGTCTATCACTGATAGACTTTTGCCATATTCGTAATTTTTTAGAAGTATTACCGATTGTTATCTAATATAATTATAATTACCCTAATTATTAGAGTATGTATGGGGTTTGGGTTTTAGGTATGGGTTAGGGTTTTTCTTTTTGGGTTTGCAGATTTTGGTCCCAAAAAGAAGTTGCAAGAAGAATTATAGTCAGTGCAAAGAAGAATATCACAACATGGCCAAACTCTACCTTTTCTTGGATTCTTCCACAATGTGCCCATAGACATGGGTTTTCCCCTACCTTTTTTGCATTCTAATTTTTTAATTCTCCAACCATATACTACTTTTCATTTTTAAGTTTAATTAATAAGATATGTTGCTAAAGACAAATCAATTATATATGTGTGTGTGTGTGAGTTAGGTACTTTACTTAGGCTCTAAGTATATATTAAGGGAAAATTATATATATATATATACACACAACTTTTGATGAACATCTCCCTTCCCCAACTTATCAAGGGCGTGCAATTTATTTCTTTATTTGAGTACACTGACTACAAAGCTGTGGATGAAACGGTTTATCTTGTGGGAGAAGAGTTGTCAATTATCGCTGATATAATCTCGTTTTGGCAAGATATACTATTTATTTGATTTGTGTAAAACTACTACGAAATGATACTTGTAATTATCAATCGAGAGAGGGACTTGAAATGGTATGACAATGACCTAAAATGTAAGTGGTGAACGTGATTTTTTTATCTATTTGGTCACTTCACTGCCATGCAATATCATGTTCGATCAATTTCAATTCAAACTTTTTTAGGATTTTTACTCCTTAGGTCTAGTACTTTTACAACATTTATGAAAGGTGTAGGGCACGGTATTGTAGTTTTTGAAAGATAATTTTCTTTATAAAAAAAAAGACTCAACATGTGGGAGACAATCAAACCAGAAATCTATATGATCACCATAAATTAATTAAACGGCTTTCAGATGATATAGTTTGTATTAATTACTCAAGATTTTAACACATACTAGAGCTAAGGGACGTAATGTTTGATATTAATTGATTAACTTATAAAATACATCATTGAATTCACATCATGTTAATCAATTGTGTACTTTGATTTCAGTGTTATCTTTAACCTTTTATTGTATCTCATAATAATCAACAATTATTCTACAAAAACACATTCATATAACTTTATCAACGTATATGCGTTTCATCTCTAATATTTTGATTGTTTTCTTAAGAAAAAAAACTACGAATTTTAACCAAAATATCAACCCTAAGTCTCACTTTCCACAAACTTACAAATAATAGTAAGTAAATTGGCAAAAAAAGAAATTTAAAAAGAGAAAAACATGCACCTAAGAGAAAAATTTTCTAATTTTCGTCTAAGTTATTTTGTTTGTTTTATTATTATTATTATTATTATTATTATTATTTTCTTTAAAAGAAAATTATTATCATCATTTGAAGCTTTTTATGCAATAGCGACATGCTAAATAATTAAAAGAAATACTCGAACATTCTATAGAATATATATTTAATTAGGTGAAAAAGCCATTTCTTAAAGTTTTTATTATTTTTTTTGCTGCATACCACAAAGTTTTTTTTTTCCTTCATATTTCCAAAGCATTTTAAAGGTACTTTTTAGTTTTTTATTTCTCTTTTTTTTTTTCTTCAAATTCTTATAGAGCATATTTACTATTCACAAAGGTCAACCAATTAATCCTCTTAAATAAGAATCCAAATTAAAGATGTCATTATACGTAAGAAGAGCAATGGATTCCATCAACCTTTCTTTTCCATCCTTTAAAATAAATAATAAATAAAACAATTTTCTAAAATTAGGATTTGAAATAATATTGTGACAAAATTTCAACAAGTTTTTCATTTACAATAATTTTTATATAATATTTATATTTTAGGAAATTTTCTTTTAGAATCCATCAATAGTTTTTAAAATTCAAATTGATTTTCTTTTCCATCAATAATTGGATATTTTTTTGGATCAAATAATGAAAAATAAATAAATTATACAAATAAGTGTTAACTAGAAAGTTTCAAGTTTTTCCTCACACGTAAACAATTAATAGTAACCCATGACCCAAAAGCATGTAAGGAATTTAGAAACCAATCGACCAAAACTTTTCAAAGTTTGTCACAAACTGATTTAGTCATCTCTACATCCCAACTAATATAATTCATTTAATTCATTTTTGATAGGGACATAATTCATTTTTGATTGCGACATATTACCAAACCACCAATAGATATTGTTTAAAAGTAGTTTTATTTAATTTACCAACTTATATAGTTGTAGTTCAACTTATTAAAACATGTTTTATTCATAAAGTTAAATATATATGGATTTGAGTAAGTTTCCATCTTTTTAAAATCTAATGAGAGGTTTGTTGTTTTGCAAAAATGGATGCATGAAAGTATGTCAATAACTTGTTTTTCCCCTTTGAAGTTTGGATTTCACACTGCAAATATTCGAACCTGTGGCAAAATCTTTTAAGTAGTAATCGATGATATCGAATTTACATGGTTGCTTGGTTTTGGCTGTTGCTAAGCATAGAACCTAAGGACATGTCAAGGTTTGTACACAACCGATCTTGTTCAAGAGAGGTTGTTACCATTTCGACTTCATAGCTGACACAAGCTTAGTGTTTTCCATCAGCACAAACCACAAGGTTCTTTTTTTTCTTGAGAAGATAATTCAAGGGAAGGGAAAATTTTGATGTACCAGTTATGTACAACCTAATCACTGTTATAGTGTTCTATGAGCTTCAGACGAACGACGTTCTTCGAGCCTTTTCCATTCACGTCTCCACTCTAAACAAGAGTCGATTCTTACTTCCATGATACATCTATACAAGAGGGGGTTGCTATGGTTGTCATCAGCATGCACGAGCCTCCGGTACGGGTAGACGCTTAATAAGAGATCCAGTACTTCCATGAACTATCAAAGAGGAAAAGAGGCAGGACAACCTTGCTATCATCGGCTTTGACTTACCCATCCAAGGGACTACTGCAAGGTCTCTACCCGCACTGTCGATGCATGTACCGTGATATCCTTCTAAATCATCTTTCGTAATGAGGACTGCGTCTCCTCCTGAGAGTGAGCTAAAACATGTAACGGGTTTACGGTTGCTGTATTCTTGAACAGCCTGTGCATTATAAGACCATAATGAAAACCAAAAATTAAACCCAGAATGAAAATACATTATAAATCACAAGTAATTAACTACAACAAAAGTTATCCCAAAAGCTTTCACAGAACACATCCACTTGGCCATGGAACTTACCAACCTATAGATATGAAAACAACAAATGGTGGAACTAAAAACTATGTGATTTTCACAAGCTTCTGATCTAAAAGAGTTTATGTTCGAGAGCAATTTCTTTTACCTCCCACTGTGAGGGGGCAAGCAACACGCGTGGTCTTCTAGAACGCACGTAGTCCAGTGCAGCAGACGGGGTCATGTGCTTATATTTGACCTGTAATTTTAAAAAAAGTAAATCAACACAATCTCGACTGTTT
This sequence comes from Cucumis hystrix, assembly GCA_025688845.1. NCBI lineage: Eukaryota > Viridiplantae > Streptophyta > Magnoliopsida > Cucurbitales > Cucurbitaceae > Cucumis > Cucumis hystrix. Next base: position 18,133,357 of record CM046887.1, on the reverse strand, counting down.
GCACAAGATGAAAACGCTATGTATCTCAAAAATTCATTTCTTCTTCATTTATCCCACAATAGTACAATGTTTCTGCAAAGAAGGGTACATGATATTACCAAATAGCAAAGCACAATGGTTGTGCTCCTTCCTCGTCCTGCTTTACAATGGACGTATGTCGTTTTACCAGATGATGCATTTCCTGAAAATAAAATAAAATGTATAAAATCATAGCACACATATTGGAAGAAACAGAGGAACAAATGACGTTACAAAAGTTACAGATAAGAAAACAACTCACTGTGAATAAAGTCAACAGCTCGGCTAATATCAGAAAACTTAGGAGCAAAACAATAATCTCTCGTTGGGATCTTTAAGTGATCGATTCCATGGCGCTGCAGAACATTCAATAGTCAGTCAACTGGTAGAACTCTCATGATTAAAAAAAAATTCAATGTTCAATCTTATAGAAAAGGAACGGGTCTGACATAGAAAGAAATTCATTCAAAGTCCTCTGGCTATTCAAAACAAGAAAACTCAGCTCTCTTCAATTGAATCAGATAATAGTATCCAGTTTCAATTCAGTGAACAACACAATTTTTGGAGCTCCGAGTACAAGAAAATATATGAAAACAGGCAAATAAAGAAGAAGCATGACTCACATAATACAAGGAAGATGGAACTAGAGTTTCATAAGGTTCATTGAGAGTGATAACACCACCGACACCAAGCTTCTTCAATCTGGGTACGTCTTTGGGGAAGGGCACTGCACCCAGCAAAAGAAACTGGGAAGACAAAACAAAGCCGTTGAAATTAACAATACAAACACAATGGAAAATTATTGATCATCATAATGCAGAGATAAATCTGTAACAGAAATTGCATAAACAAAAACAAACAAATCAATTAGTTTCTAGAAATCTATAGCTGTATATACCCTGATCATCAAATTCATCAGATTCTGACTATCAAATTCATCATACATGCGATGTTAAACAATCAAAGCTGCATAGTGTGGACATAATAATCAGATATAACAAAACTTTCTTGTCCTGAAAAATTAGTCCAACCTCAAAAGTCAAACGGGTTCAAATTAACACAAGCAAGAAGATAAATCTAGGGAGACATTTCAATTCCGATGAAAACAAAATCTTAAGCAGTTCAATCAGAATAGAATAGAACAAAATCAAAACGAAAAAAAATCCATTCAACCAACAAACCAACCTGATCAACTTCATCCCACCATCTGAATTCAGCTTCCATTTTGTTCCGAAGCACGTTATACAAAAGGGTAGGGTAAAACAAGATTCGAGCCCCAGCACCAACCAAAGCTCTTTTGGCATCGACTTTCACAATCTGACCACTACCGATTTTTTCATTTTGCCGATCATTTCCAGCCTCTTCCAATTCAACGATCTTCATCCCACAAATCCCAGAAGCAAAATCCAATACCCAGATGAAAAAATCGAAGACCCAGATCAGAAAATCCAAAATCCAAGGAATTGGGGGAGAAATCAAAGCGAAATCTCAGGAAAAATGAAAGCAGTGTAGGAAGATTGAGGGAAAAGGGGGTATGGGATTTGAAAGCGAAAGAAATTGAAATTAGAAATTAAAGAGAGATGAAGAGTGAGAGAATCTGTAAAGTTAGTATGAATCGAGCGGAGAGAAAGGTGAGATGAAAATGGAATGATCCACAGGGAATGCGAATTATAAGGAAACTGAATAGTCAATGAAGAAGAAGGTTTTTATCCGAACACACCCAATTCAACTTTTTTCTCAATTCAGAATCGATTCTAAATTCTTCCCCCAATTTGCTTTTACGTGACGTGGCATACGTACGTTCTAGGTTTCAATATATTATTATTTGATTTAAATTGCAATTTTAGTTATTATAGTTTACAAAAATTTATTACTGACTAAATTTAAATTTCATCATAAATATTTAACTTTTTTTATAATAATTTTAAAAAACGTAATTTTAAAAAATTAAGAAAAATATGGATAACCCTACAAATATTAGTAATTGGAAGTTAATTTTTTGTCGATAGTGATTGAATGATAATTATAATTTTCTTTTGATAGAAGAAGTCCGTGTGAACATATTCTCAAATTTCATTAGATCAACTTAGTAGAGACTATTTCATTTTTAAAATAAATTCAAATATGATTTATTGATATATTATTTTAGGATTACTTCTCACTTAAGTTTCAACCTCTTGTTATTAATTAATGTATATCTCATATGTCCATATGGTGAATAATAGATGATATGTTAAAAGATTATTTTGGAACTTTAATAAGTAACTATATATTATTTACAACAATTAATTTAATTTTTACTGTAAAAATAATAATAATAAAATTATTTGTCAACTTTTATTACGAAATGATTTAGTCTTTATATTATGTAATTAAATTAAATTTTTAATTAAGCTTTATATTATCAACTTGCCTATGTAAGTAAGTGAATGGAATCTTCGCAATAAGAACTAAAATTATTATAAATTGTAAAAAATACAAAGACTAAACGGTTACTATGATTAACTTCTTACAAATTTGAACGTATATATACCAATCACGTCGTTATCAACTAAAATTCAAAAACTAAATTGTTTAATTTCACAACATTGACACCTAGATGATATATATATACATATATTAATCTTTTATGGATAATTATCAGATATAGTATAGATCAAATATTTCTATTATTGCATACCTAAGATTTAAACAATGACATATAACTAGTAAAGTGAAACAAATCAAAGACATTATAAACAAATGTGTATAAAGTTTTATAAGTAGTGGACTAGGTGTCAAGGTTTAAACTAAACTTGAATCAAAGTACAACTAATTTTTTAGAAATTGAGACAAATCAAAATATGGATGATTGTTTAAAGTAACAAAAATGAGCATATACATATATTATATACTTTAGATAAGTTTGGTATTTAAAAAGGACATATATTTATCATATTTCCAAATCAAACCACCCTCATGTGGTCACAATCTTTATTAATAATAATAGATAAAATTGATATGGGAAATCTAACAAAGCTTTCCACTAAGCCTTAAAATAAAGTTTTTATCCTTTTCTTTTTTTTTTTAGATAAGAAGATAAAAAAATAAAATAAAGTTAGGGAAAAAAGTGTTCAAAGTGAAGAAAAATGTGGGGAAAAAACCAAATTCTCAAAGGTTTTTTTTTCCTTAATAAAAACACCAAGTTTTCCATTTTATATCTATATTTCTAGAATCAATTCCATTATGTAATTTGTATGTGGTTGTAATTTAAAAGAAATATAATCCACAAAATTTTAACTAATATAGGTTATTGTACCTCAAAATAGTATTGAAACTTATAACTTCTTTTCTACTTTTATAATCAATATTAATTATGAGACAACAAATGATAGAATTTGTAAAAGAAAAAAAGGAAAATAGCAATTAAATTAAAATGATAGTTTTTTGTTCCATACTTCATGTTTATGAAATTAAATATTTAATCAGATAAAATGGTCAACATGAACAAATATAATAAGTCTAAGTAATTATATAATATTGAAACATTTGAATTCTCTCATCCCACAAGAATTAGGCCATAGTTTACCTAATAGTCCTTTGTGACATGAAATTAAACTTGTGGCCCAAAAAGAGGCTAAGATGAAGTGTGAAAGCCCATTTGATTTAGAAAAATTTATTATACACAAAGGGTTTTATGTATAAAAGAATCAATTTCAATTTCTACTTGTGGTGGAAACCCACTATTTTTTTTTACATATATAGTCAATGAGTCTACTATTTTACATTCAATGTGAAGCCAAAATTACACACCTAACTCTTGTATATTTTGCTATTTTTTAACTAATATTAAATATAGTTGTTATATAATCAATCAAGAGAATGAAATTTGAATGATAAATAAATGCCAACTCGTGCATACAAAAATAAAAATAAATTACAATTAATGATGGTGAGAATCAATGCTAAAAGGTTTTGGGAGAGAATTTTCTAAGAATATATACTATTGTTAATAAAAAAGTTTTTTATGAAAATTTTTGGAAAAAACTATTTGATAAATGTTTTTTTGAATGTTCTAATCTTCGAAAATGGTTAATTTTCTTCAAGTGAATAGATATATAAATGAGGCTAAAATTTTGCAAATGCAATTTGGAATATCCATCTAAATATTTTTTTAGACAAAGTAATTCAACTACTCATGTCATTATAATAGATTCTCATGTCAAATCGTATAAACATCTTGTTTTGTGACTTCATAAAAACCAACTTCCATCTATGTATTACACCACTCAATCAAATTATTTGGTGTACTAAAAAAAGGTGTGGTTATTATACAACTTGTGGATCTTGTGGCTAATATATTATAATTATGATGTACTTAATATTTATCCATACGTTCAAACTTATATTACTACAATCAATATCTTTAAAATAGATTTCAAGAGAAACAAAATTAAGAACTAAGAAAAAATCTTTAACATAGTAGCCACATTAACATACATTATTAACATTATTGATGGATTAGGTAAATTATTTGACAATTAACCCTTATTTGATTAATTGGTTAAATTAACTATTATATTAAAATTTTGATAGTGTTAATCAGAATAACATTTCAAATGTTATTTTAAAGGCACTTATGAAAACATATATTAAATAATGATGATACATTAATATAAAAATAAAAATAGGTGTAGTAGGGTTTTAGAGAACTGTCCCATCTCAAATTGAAATGTTTTAGTTGGACAGAAATCAATGGACATTAGTGGCATACAGAGAAGATGAACAATGGCAAGAAGTCAAGAAGAGGAATAGTATATATATATATATATAAACATCATATATAATAATGCCACCACAAAAAACTAGTCCTCTATAAAGGCAAAAACTCTAAAATTATGTTTTAAGAGGGTGTTGGTGGTTATTATAGTAATCTATGTTTGAAGTGTGTATGACTATTTTAGCCCACATTGAAAAATGGTAAATATTATAACAAAGAGAAAATGAGATGATGAAGTAGAGAAAAAAAATACGGTATGGAGAAAGAGGGATTTAAAATAGAAATGATATTATTATTATATATTTAATAGTAGCTTATAATAATTGAGTGCACCCACTTGATATGTTGAGCGTTGGGAGCTCAATCACCCTCACAAAGATTAAAAGAAAAAAAAAACTTAGATCTTTTATATGTGTTCGCTCGGTTGGCATAAAGGCTTTGTGTACTATCCAATTCTATACATCTCTACACCTACATTAAAACACTATGAAGTTGATGTCAAAATAAACAATACTTACAACTCATTTTGTCATATTATTTAAAAGTAATTATGAGACTATATACAAGCAATCTATTTAATTAGGGAAAAACTCTAAAACCCTAATACATGTACCAAAAACTAACTTAACAATCAAATTCTATATGTGTATATATATATATATTGTTTCTTTAATTCAATCATTGATTTGTTGAATTTATAGGAAACATAGAGATTGATGAATGGAAATTGGAATGTGGGAAATAATAAAGTCTCATTTGGTATCTAAGTATGGCTAGCTTATATTGGTGCTCCATCAATGGCTTCCACTATATATATAATCTATATACTTTTTATTTAGTAGTGTTTACCAAATTTCTTTCTTTCACACTTCCATTATACTTAAGCCCTTTTTGTTTTATGGGTGCAAGACGACGCCTGATTTCTTCATTCATTTTCACACAACACAAGGTTGAGCTTTCATTCCAATGGGAGACACATCTCATCATTACTCTCAAGTTCTTTGTGTATAATACAAGTTGTTGCTTTTAGTATTTACCTTTTTATATAGTTGATTATTCTAATATGTTAAATGATGTACATTCTCAACTTCTTGTTTGATCAAATGAGCATAGCATTTAATGGTAATTTACATGTATTTAGAGAGTTGATTCGACTACACGTATTCATAGCTCGCCTAATTGTTTAATTAAAATTTAACATGTGACAAACAATAAAAGAAAATTAGTTGAATTGTTTCTTTTACTATATAATAAAATTAGTTGAGTAAGATAAGTTTCATATATTTATCTTCCTTTTTCAAGAGGTTGGAGTATTTAAACACCTCATCACATTTACTATTTAATTAAGTTCGCTTTGGGAATACATTTAGGTTTTATAATTTAATATATTTTATATCAAATATAGACTTGACTTATTAACTTATTCATAAAGTGGATGTATGTAGGGGTGATTATCGGAAAGTGATCCCGAATCAACCATAGTTGATTTAGTAAATGTTCAAAGAAACCTTGATATCGACGAGTAAGAGTCAGTCGGTTGATTGGTTTTTTGTCGGGTCAGTTTAACTCTTCAAAATACTTTCTGAAACCGACTCCGACCAATTCCTCTCGTTTTCCAATTGACCTACTTTGGTTTGGTCAGTCGACTCAGTTTTTCGGTATATCATGCTCATCTCTTAATGTATGAGTCAAATGAGTCAATTTTAATCCAAATGAAATTTTGAAATAAAACTTAAACACCAATTAAAGAAACCGAAATTTTAATTTTAATAATACGTGTCTACTTAAATAATAATAATTGATGAAACATGCCCTATATATATATTACATGATAACTTATTCAAATCGCAAATGCATAGTACAATCATTCTTTGCACAATCCAAAAAATATACACACAAACACAAGATTTCCCACTTTAAACTTCATACATAAGTCAAGATCTTCAGTATGAAAAGGAAAAATCGACCTGAGAGGACAAGTGCACAAATCTCAATGAAAAAAAATCTTTACATTTATCTTCCACGAGAGAAGGTAGGTTATTATGGGAGAAAGACCAATTGGTTGTCAAATCTCTCTTAAATGTATCGTGTTGAACTCTAAATAAAAAAAAACTGAGTTAGTATCATCGTCAACTTAAGTCGTTTAAACATATATAATTGATTGAGTTAAAAATTAGAACTTCCTCAACACGTGTTGTTAAACTCTAAAAGATGGAACGGAACGGAACGAGTGTGATATAGATCATAGAATATAGAAATAAAAACTTGTAATTTATCCATAACGTTTTGAAGAAGTGTAATTAAGATTACCAAAGCAAGAGATATGATCATGTCACACCTGAGCTTAACCATTTGAAGAGATGTCATAAAGAAACAGTTGAGTGTGATTCTGTCTTTATTTAGACAAATAAAAGATGACTTTTGTATTGAGTGACTTTTGGAAGAGCCATCAAATATCCAATGGCTATTCTTATTCTCAATTTACCTAACTTCCTTTGAACATTAATAAACAGAAAAAACACAAAACATTACTCCTCATTTCAAACCATCCCTCTTTCAAGTTTGAAAAAGAGAGAGGGAAAGAGAGAGAGAGAAGATGCTCACAAAAAGTTAGGATCTAAAGGAAAAGGGAAAGGCCTCATTATAAACCCAAGGAAATAAAGAAGTGTTCTTCAAGTTAGGACCTCCATTTTTAACCATTCTCAAGCTTTTTTTTTCTCCTATCTTCAATGCTGAAACCGAAACAAATGATATCAAACTCATAGTGAGTGTATAGAACTTAAAAAATGGAGTGTTGGGTTTTTTTGGGTCTTTTTTTAAGTGGTTTAATTCTTCCTACTGAAGCTGTTATCGGCGGGGTAAGTGGCCGAGTTGGTTTCGGCTTTGGTGGTGGCGGAGGCAGCGGTGGAAATGGTATTTGGATCGGTGGTGGAGGGGGAAACACTCCGAATCCGACTCTTACTCCCACTCCAACTCCAAATCCATTATTAGAGACTGTTCTAAACAGAGCATACACTGTTCTTCAGACATGGAAATCTGCCATTTCCGATGACCCAACTGGAATGTTAACCACGTGGGTTGGCTCCGATGTGTGTTCTTACAAAGGAATCTTTTGTACACGTCTAAATTCCGGCCAAATCTCCATCACTGGAATCGACTTCAACGGCAAAAATCTCAGAGGAACCCTCATCAAGGAGCTGGCTCTTCTCAACGATATGACCCTCATTCACTTAAACAGCAACAGATTTTACGGCATCGTTCCGGTGACATTCAGGCAACTCGTACGCCTTCAAGAACTCGATCTCAGCAACAATAATTTCTCCGGTGAATTCCCATCAGCCACTCTCTACATTCCAAATCTCAGGTATTTGGACCTTAGATTCAACTCCTTCACTGGCGCAATTCCAGAAAGTTTGTTTTACATGGGATTAGACGCCATTTTCCTCAACAATAACCAATTCGCCGGCGAAATCCCACAAAACCTCGGAAATTCGCCGGCGTCTGTGATAAATTTAGCAAATAATAACTTCACCGGAGCAATCCCGGCGAGTTTTGGGTACATGGGTCCAAGATTGAAGGAAATTCTGTTTCTAAACAACCAATTAAGCGGTTGCATTCCTCAAGGAGTTGGGTTCTTAACAGAGATTCAAGTTTTGGATTTCAGCTCCAACAAATTGTTCGGTCATCTTCCTGATACAATCTCTTGTATGAACCAAGTGGAGATTTTGAATCTTGCCCACAACCAATTATCCGGCGTCGTTTCCGATTTGGTCTGTTCTTTAAGAAGCCTCATACATCTATCCGTAGCAGACAATTTCTTCTCCGGGTTCAACCAGCAGTGCCGTAATCTCTTCGGCGGGTTCGATCTGTCGTTCAATTGCATTCCCGGAGTAACTCTTCAGCGGCCGTCGCCAGAATGTTCTGTAATTCCGGGAATTGGGTTGAACTGTTTTCGGGTTCCGGTGATTCCCCGGCCGTTGGTTTGTGGACGGATAGTTGGAACACCGACGCCGTAAGGGGAAGAAGGAGGTGGAAGGGAAGCCGGTGGGTAGGTGATTGATTAAATGGCAATAACTATACGGATTCTTTTTTGGGAGAGGGAGAATTGAATGTAAAACTTTTTCACATTTAATTCTTCATGGAAACAGTACTATCTGAAGATTTTTAATGGTGTAGATTTATGTACAAGAACATGACTATCAAATCTCTGATTTAATTACTCATATATTTTTAGCCTACATTTTCATCCAATCTTTCACCTACTTTACTTTTGTTGTTATTGTTATTACAACACAATTATCTAAAGTTTTAACATATTTCTTAACTCTTATTCGATCTTTCTTTTTAACTTTGATTCTAGTTATTGAAATTATATATATGAAGTATGATCTGCCCTCCTCCATGGTATGAAATTTTATATTGATTTTGTTGTTATTCTATTGAATGTTTGATAAGTGGATAGTGTGTGGCTTTAAATATGGCAGATGTTGGATCACATGGGTTGGCCTACTACTAAATAACCATTTTGAAAGTTGATTGATTAAAATGTTTTTTCAAATTTTGAAAAACTTGAGGATAATAATATATTTTTGTTATATATAATTTATACCAATATTTTTAAGAATTAAAGTAAATTTTGTAAGCTTAATAACTCAAATTTATAAATATAGTAAAATTTTATTTTTTAAATCTATCATTCACCTTCTATTAAAATAAAATTGTATTATATTTATAAATGCATTAACTTATTTTGCTATATTTGAAAATATCACTTACTTATTTTTTTTACCATTTTTATGAGAGTTTTAAATTTAGATTAGTTAAAAAGAAAGAGAAGAAGAATTTATGAGTTTAGTTGTTAAAAACAAAATGAGAACAATTAGTTTCAATTTATTTGGATTTTATGAGATCTAAATACTATGTTAGATAAACATAAACATAAACATAGAGGTTGAAATAAAAAAAAAAAAAAAAAAAGAGTTATTATGATAAGCAAAGGAAAAGTTGTAATGATCAAGTTTATGGAATGTAATACATTGGATTTGGGAGTTTGAATGATTGATTAGGGAGAGCAAAGCCAATCAAATCACTCCATTGATCTCCTAAGCTTCCATGGATTATATAACCTTCTTTAACTAATTCACCTCTTTTCTCCGATTTGTATACTGCGGCTTTCTTTCCCTCATCTGCAGCTCCTCTAGTTTCATCATTTTTTCCCCAGAGGATGAACAAAAAACAAGTTTAATCATATTAAGACTTCATCCCAAGATTAAATTTAACATTAAGATAATGCAAGTAAGTTTAACAAATTAATCCAAACCTGAAGATAAGCTTGTCCCAACCAAAATAGCCAGCTTCAAGAAGGTTTCGTTCTGTGACATTTCTTTGAGATTCTCCTCGTCCAGTCAGAAGAAAAATCTTGAACCCAAGGTGTTTGAGCTTTTTGTATAATCTCAAACTCATTGGCAATGGAGGAGCCAAACCCTTATTCACCCACTCATTGAATGCTGTATTATTATAAGCTTTAGACCTACACAGTTTCCATAACATAACATTAAAAAAAAAAAAAAGTATCAGAAAACAACAAACTGCACAGAACAGCAACATCAGTCCCCTACTTTAAGTACTTTTTCATAACTCCAAAAATAGAAATATCACACTCTTAAAATCACAGATTAACCCAAAACCTTAATTAAGTTAATTATATATCCAACAACAGATAGTTCCTTTGGAATCTAGGCATGGGGGGAAACAAACAAAGCACATCAAATAGCAGCCTTATTCAATAATATTTGTAGGGCTTAGGCCTTTTAGTCAAATAACCACATGACACTACACCCACCCCATACCCCCACCTCTTTTTTCTTTCTACTTTTAATCATTTTGTTTCCAATTCTCAAAAAAAATATCATCTTCCTCTAAGATATTTTTATTTAGTTTACAGTTGATAATCTTTAAAATTTCGAAAGATTATATATAAATTAGAATAAATTACATTAAAACCTTACCCGTATCCATTAACTCTATAATATGGCAAATTGGAAAGCAATGTCTCATCCACATCAAAAACCCAAGCATTCCTCCCCTTGTCTTTTCTGTCGAATTTGACCGAATTAGCAAAGGTAAACGAGTAATTCACCACCGTTCGAGAGTCAGATAGATATCTATCACTGTTGAAATAGTCTTGGACGAACGCAATGCACGTCCGTGGAACAGACTTCCACGGTCCTGCTGCATTCACTTCCACAGCAAACTTCCAGCTCTCGCATCTTGGGTTGCTCTTGGCTCGGACAATATGTTTTCTGGGGTACGTTGGTACCATTGCAGTCGACAAGTTGGTGGCAGCTGAGACAACAAAATTAAGAAGAAGAAGGAGGGAGAGAAATGAGGGAGGAGAAGCCATGGGGTGTAGAATAAAATGTGAATTACAAGTGGGAGAGAGAGGAAGAGAGTGGAAATTTATTGTTTTCTTTAGGAAAAAAAAGCTATTAATTTGAAACACAAATTATTCATTCATTCAATAACGTTTACCAATAATTTCTCTTTTGAAACAGTTTTTTTTTTTTACAACTTGTAAAAAATGGAAAAGTTGGAAAAAATATTGGGAGTACGGTGTTGAAAGTACTTTTTAGACTCAACCTCAATTATTGTTCATGTTCTAAATGTATTTTAGATCAAACATTTAAGTTGAGTTGGTTCGAGTTATTGATCGGATCATTTATTTAAAATTTTGTTATAAAATGAAGTAAAATGTCAATAAATTAAATTTTTATATGTAATTATTTTTATATATTATGTAATTTTTCTTTACATATTAAAGTTCTACAAAAATTATCAGGGTATTTTTAAAAATATCAAAATAAATTAAAATATTTACGAGCTATAGCAAAATTTCATTGATAGACTTATCTATCAATGACATTGTTAGAAGTATATCAATAGCTACTAATGTCTATTATTGATAGTATCTGAAAATTTTGTTATATGTTATAAATATTTTGTCAAATTAACTATTTTTTATCACCTTTTAAAATTATTTTTAGGAGTTGTTCGAGAATAAATTATCAAAAACACAAGCAATATATGAATATATAGTTTTAAGAATAGAGCGGGATTACTAATAATCTAGAATCCAATTGTCAAATTTAATATAAATTTTAAACAATATACAATTATCCTTAAAGAAAACTTAAAATAAAATTGCTAGAACTGTTTTAGTTCTCTTTGCTAATTCGTGATAATGCCGTAACAAATATAGTTTAAATAGATATATCAAGTATGTACTATCAATATTTTGAGGTTATAGGTTTGATTATTCCATTCACAAAATGGAAAAAATCACTCAATTGAATTTGAAAGTATGTAAATTTAATAAAAATATCAAATCTATTAAACAACACTCACACTACTAATGTACAATATATCAATGACTAAGTTAGTAATTAATGATAGAAAATATAATTGGGCATGTGTTTCCCCACTCAATTTTATTAATAGTAACATTACTGTCATGGAGTAGAAATGAGCCTAATAACTTCTTAAAAACATTACGAACAACATGATTGATAGCAGTCGGCCATATTCCGTAAGGAAAACAAATTATTGATAATGATCTTAAAATATATATAGAATTAGATCATCACGGTTGATTACGACCACACAAAATCAAAAGACTCTCTTGAGATTTAAGGAACATAGTACATTGGATTTGGAACCTTGAACGATCGTTTAGCAACAGCATATCCTAATATATCACTCCATTGATCTCCAGTGTTTCCTTGAATCGTGTATCCTTGTTTCACTAATTCAGCTCTCTTCTCCGATTTGTATACAGTAGCTTTCTTTCCTTCGTCCTCAGGTCCCCTATATATCAATAAATGCACAATATATTTATTTCTTTTCCAAGAATGAACAATAACATTGAAGTAAGATTATATATATATAGCATACCTGAGGATGAGTTTCTCCCAGCCGGAATAACCTGCATCGATGAGATTTTGTGCAGTGATAGCACTTTGAGAAACAGGTCGGCCAGTTAAAATGAAGATCTTGAAGCCAAGCTTTTTGACCCATTTGTAGACAGACAAAGTTGCGGGTAATGCAGGAGCCAAACCCGTCTCCACCCACTCGTTGTATGAAGTTTCATTGTATGGTTCCGTCCTATGTATACCAATTTCATGGTCTCAGATATTAATTTCAAACCTCTAATATTAGGTTAAAGTTCTTCATCACCAGACCACAAAAATCATTAATCAAATTGATTGCTTACGAAAGATATAAACGTTTTTAAGTGTATATAGAACTAAATAAATGTTTTTGAAAAATAAAATACAGAACCAAAATAGAAATTAAAGCCGAAGATGATTTACTTTTTTTCACAAGTATATAAAAGATTTCTTAAATAAAGGGTGTGAATCCGACCAAAATCTCATATCGGTTAGATAAGAGGATGATCTTGGGTATATATATAAGTAAAGACAACTATCTCTATTGGTGTCATGAGTATATCCAAAAATGGACAATATCGAACCATTATGGAGATATTTGTGGGGTTGTCTTTATAACAAATGGTATCAAAAGTCATGCTCTCTAACTTAACTAGCCATGCTAATATGATCCTCAGGTGTCGAACAAAGATGTAGTAGAGCCTCCAAAGCCTCACAAGTAGATCACGATGAGATTCATGGTTGCTCCTCGTGGTATATCAATTCTTTTGTATTTTCGGAAACAAACATATCTAATTATATGTTCTAATTTTCACTAAATTATTTGATCAAAACTATTTACCCATAAAACAAAACTCCTAAAATACAAAATTTATTATACTGAATAATATTTTCAAATATAGGAACAAAAATATTTTCAAAACTTAAAAAAATTTCAAATCTATAACAATAAACAAATTGACGTCTCTCGTAAATAAAATCTAAAATTTTGATATATTTTATAACTATTTTTAATAATTTTCTAAAAAAAATTAAAATAGTTAGGTGTAATAAACTCAATACTCCCCATTTCTTAGCACGAATGTTTATATATATATATATATTGAAAAGCACAAAGAAAGTGGCACATGACAATTATTTACTAAACAATAGCATTAAAATATGTCCCAATCCATGCTTGTTTCTTTTGAAATTATTTAAAGTGTAGAATGGGTCACTCACACTACATACATAAAAAACCACTATATATATACATATATAAAGACAAAAAGAAGAGTTTAGGGAAATTGATAAAAATGAGTCATTTGAGTTTTCAATTATGATGACCATGGATGATGGACCACCCATTTCTATCCAAATTTATTTGAGGGGACTCTCTAATAGATGAATAGTCACAAATGCCCCTCTTAGGTCCACTTTCAATCATGAATCCTCTACTTCTTTTTCTCACGTTTATCGTATGAATAGACCACACTGAGATAAAATAATTATCAAACAAACAAACAGAGTCATTAAATTAGTTTATCAAAAAGAACAAAACTCAAACATCAAATCTTAAAGCCACCGTTAATTGAATCAATGAAACCACGTTCAAGTTAAGAGTTTGATTTTACCCGAACCCAGTTGCTTTATAATACGGCATATTTGAAAGCAAGGTCTCGTCAACATCGAAAATCCAAGCGTCCATTCCCTTCCCATCCCCAACCTTCACCGATCTAGCAAACGTCAACGAGAACGCCGCCGCGTTGCGAGAGTCAGCAAGATACCTCCCCGTGTCTATGTACTTCCTTACAAACTCAATGCAGGGTTGGGGAATAGAATACCAGGTTCCCGCATTGTTTACTTCGATTGAGAACTTCCAGCTCTCGCATTTCGTGTCACCTTCCGCCCCCACGATGTGTTGTTTTGGGAACATTCGGATTAGTTGATCAGCGGAGGAGACGGTGGTGGCGGCGAGAACGAGAAGGAGAAGGAGAAGGGAGAGAATAGAAGTGGGAGAAGCCATGGCTAGGTAGAGAGTTAATTGAGAATATTAGGAGCGTTGAGGGGAAGGGAAGAGAGGATGGTTTTATAATAATTCTTCTCATCAATTTTCTCTGCCTTTAGCCACAGAAAACTTATCCAAAACTATCTAACAGATCTGGGTAGCATGTGATAAATTGTATACTTTGGGATTAAAAATATCACATTGAAGTTTCCTTTTCAAGGAGAAAAATAATTGTTATGTTTTCCCATAGTTTGGACCATATATCAAAGTATTCAATCACATGTTGGAAAATGACTTTTTTTTTCAATCATAATTCTTTTACCTTTTATAGATGAAGAGAATGGAGAAGAATAAGTACGGTTTAATTTGGGTTTTGCACCTACTTTTAATAAGAAAAAGAACTAAGTTAAAAAGATGCCAAGATTATTTTTAGATTGGAGTAATTAAAAATTGTACTTTGATCGATCATTTGACCAGTACACACTTTGACCAGTCACGACACTAACTAACTCCACGTGACAATTTTTTTTTATAAATAACACGTGTCAAAATCACAATGGCATGGAGAGTTTTGTTTTCTTTTGTTTTCTTCTTTATAAATATTGCATACGAATTTGTATTTTAAACTTTTTAATTTCATCAAATTTCATTTAAATTTTGGTATAATTCTTTTAGAAAAAATAAGTTCAAACAGAATATAGTAACAATTTTTGTTGTGAAAGTGCTAGCGGCGGCCTCCTTAAACTCATAGATATTGCTTTGCTTCGTAATAACATTTGGGTGCAAACTCAACTAAAAGTATTATCAATTTTGAAGGCGTCCGATTTTCTATACTTTCATGCACTGTATTTAATTTAATTGGTCAAGCAAGTGTGTCCCATTTTCTCAACTCAATTCCAGTGATGGTAATGATATTAGTAGAAACTGGATTAAGCACCTTATAAGCACAAAGACAAAATTGAAGAATGGTCCATGCTAAGGAAGCCAAATTATTGATGATATAATCACATTGAACTAGCTAGGGAGCACATCATGGGCTACGTTATTCCCAAAAGCAAAGGGATTTGAAGTTCTAAGGGAAGTAGTACATTGGATTTGGAAGCTTGAATGATCGTTTTGCTAGAGCAAATCCCATCAAATCACTCCATTGGTCTCCGGAGCTCCCTTGGATTGTGTAACCCAGTTTCACTAATTCAGCTCTCTTTTCTGATTTGAATTCAGTATTTTTCTGATCGTCATTAGGTCCCCTGATTACATAATACAAATACAAATACTTTTTTCTCGTTAAACATACAAGTTAAAATTCTAACACACACGTGATAAGCAAAATAGGAAACATGGTTCATGTAAAGCTCCTTGGAGACCAAAAAAGCTAAGTGATACACGCAGAAACCAATGTCTTCTTGGTTCATTTAGTTGAGAAGCCATCATATGTACTAATGGATGACAAAATCTTTCTATTAAAAATCATGGTGTGATATGATATGTAGATGTAAAAAGTGATTTCAAAGGGATATTCTAAATTGATTACCTGAGAATAAGTTCCTCCCAACCAGAATAGCCAGCATCAATCAGGTTTTGTTCTGTCACTGCTCTAAGAGATTCATCTCGCCCAGTTAAAATAAAAATCTTAAATCCAAGCTTTTTCAGCCAATTGTATACCGTCAAACTAGCTGGTAATGCAGGAGCTGACCCCTTCTTCACCCACTCAGAGAGTGAAGTGTCATTGTAGGGTTGCAACCTATATATATATATATACATAATTCCACGGTCTCAAAGATTTCAGATTTATATGATTTTTAATGATAATATTAAAAGAGAAGCAAAGAATCAAACAGATCAGATCCTTGAGTCAAATTTGTTGTTGAAGTTAACGTTATCTAAGAGTAAGAGTCCGAACTAATTACCCAAACTCGTGATCTTGGTAAAATTGCAAATTTGAAAGCAGTGTCTCGTCAACGTCAAAAATCCAAGCGTCGCCCTGGCTAACCTTGACTGATCTAGCAAAGGTCAAGGAGAAGGCTGCGACAGTCCGAGAGTCGGCAAGATAGCGGCCGCTGTTGAAGTAGTCCTTTACAAACTCAATGCAAGTTGGAGGAATAGACTTCCACGATCCGGCGTTGTTGACTTCGATGGAGAATTTCCAGCTCTCACATTTGGGTTCCGCCCCGACGACATGTTGTTTGGGATACATTTTGATGACTTGGGTAGAGGAGACGGTGGCAGTGAGAGCAAGAAGAAGAAGAAGAAGAAAAGAGAGAACTGAAGTCGGAGAAGCCATGGGAATGAGGAGAGAGTTGAGGAAGATCAGCGTTTGTTGAAGGAAAAGTATATGGTTGATTGTATTTTATAATAACACTTTCCCTTTGTTTGTTCATCTAACATTTTTAAACTTATAGCTAATATCACGTTTTGACATGACACATTTTTAAAGTATAGATCAAATCTCCCTAATTAATTGAAGGAAAACTCTCTTTTTTTTTTTTATTGTATTTTAGCCTAAGATTTATTACAATTTATAAACTATAATAATGATTTTTTCTTATAGTAAGTAGGAAACTTTGAATCATCAATTCCAAGAAATAATTGAGAAGATAACGTGGGTTTCACATTTCAAGTAGTAGTTGAACTAAAAGATAAGATAAAAACAATTTCTTTTCATATAAATAAAACCTAAATTATTTATTATGAGATGGGAACCCCCCAAAAAATTGAATATGAATTAATATTGTGAAGAGACACGAATTCCCATAATTTTCATATTAATTACCTGACCCATAATGAAATAAAAGAAAACCCACATTGTTTAGAACGTGGATTTAGAATATCATTATGTTATTAGCACCTCTAATTTCAATTAATTATAACCATATTTAGCCAATTAGATCTAAGATTGAAGGCTGTGCTCACATTGATGTTGTTTATGGCATCATTAACAAACTCTCTTTAATGACAAATTAGGAGTTCAAGTCGTAGTTAGACTCAAAACTCAAATATGATTTGATAATGAAGAAGGTGGAGAGAAAGGATACTAAGTAGACCCTCATTTAAGTGATAGCTAGGTGAGATGTTGACATTTAAATTTCACATATATTCTAATTCAATTTCAATTATATTGTCATAAATATCTATGAAAATTTAAAAAATAATAAGAAACAAAATGTTTTACTAATATGAATATAATTATAACTAATAAACATTTTAATTAGCTAAAAAAACATTGAATTTTTATTTATTAATTTAAACAATTTCTTTACAATTTTTTTTATCTACTTTTCTATCCATAGTAACGAAATGATTTATAATTGTTCTATATGTCTATTAAGGGTGAATTATATAAATTATTCATAACATGAAACTATTTTTTAAAATGTAAGAATGATTTTATGATCTATTGCTTCTATTCACTTTTTTAGTATTAGTCAGCAGCGAGCTATAACTTATATATACCTTCAATAGCAATTTTGAGATAGTTAAAATCTTTTCTTTTTTTTTTTGTTAAAATTACTTTTCATTCAAATGGTGGAGTTTTTGGCATGAATCAAAATTATTGATTCTAGAGAAATTAGGTGACAAAGATGATTTTTGTTGAGTAACTGATTGGAAATTTCAACCAAAGCAGTTATTTAATTCAGAAATTAAAGGATAAACTAACTCAAAATAAAACAATATGTACTTCATTAATTAAATAAATTAGAAATGTACTTCAAGTTAAGACCCAATTTAAACTAACTTAAAGAACAAATAAATAAATGCACTTTTACCCTAAAAAGAATCAATAATAAATAAAGAACAACAAATCGAATTACATTCACTTCAATTCGTATAGCAAAATAATAGAATAAATAAAAATAATACACATTGAAGAACACAAATTCTCGTTTACTTTCTATACATTTTGATTAAGTCAAATTAAAATGAGAACTTACAAAGAGAGAAAGCTTAATTTTGTGGCCCAATGAAAATTATGTAAAAACAATGAAACAAAAAGTGAATGAAGAGAAAAATTAAGGATCTTCGATAGGGAAGTTGATGGAAAAAAAATGAAGAATTGAATATTACATAAATATACCGCTTGTTTCTCTGCTCAAATCCGGTTGTAAGTAAGATGATAACTGGGTTATCATTGCAAAGAAAAAATTGTTATTCCAAAAATTTTTTGATGAAGATTTTAGAGAAAACTAGAATCGTGTTCGTCGTGACAAAGCTCTCTCCTTAGCTTTTGTGTAAAATGTCTACAAGCATCCATGCTTAGATCAATGGCTGCAGAAAGTGCCACAAATAAAGCAGCATCCGCCATGCAGGTCACGTGTTGAACTCCAACTTGTACGATGGGCTTACTCACCTTCCCTTCTCCCTCCACACTCGACGCCATTACAAAGCTACCTTCAGTTGTTCAAATTAAAAAAAAAAAAAACTTTAAATTTAGATATCTGTTATTAATTTCCCATATACATTTCATGAATAAATGTATAAATAAGATCGTACCCTTAACAGTAGATTTGGAGTTTATAGTGAAATCCCTCACGGTTTTACGATCAATGCAAAACTGGCCACCTTTCTTTACACTCATAGTGGCTTCTGCAATGGGAATGCCAGTGGCTAGTCCAGTGTCGGCGACGAGTTCGAATTTGTAACCTAGGCCATCTATCGGTCCTCTCTCACGCCATGCTTCGAGGCGGCCCCATGGCTTCCAACTACTTACGGAGAAACCGTGGGGACGGAGGATGAGCCAAGCGCCAGGGTTGGAGCGGGAGACACGATCGGTGCCTGGGGAAGGGACGAATGGAGTGATCATGGAGGCAGCGGCTACTGGGGAGCCGGAGAGGTCGTAAACCATGATCATCCAACCCTTTCTTTCTCTCCCTGGCTTCTCTCTCTCACCTGAGAAAGTTCTCATCCATTTCCCTTTGGTGCTGTTGAAGCTGAAATCTGATGGCAATGACCTGTTTGGGTAATTTTTGTTTACTAATTTCAATTAGTTTCTAATGAAAAATGATTAATGTAAATATTTTTGTTTTAGATAATCTAAAACTATTCACAAAAATTTATTCATTGATGTATAATGATTATTCTAAGAACAAAACAAGTTCTATGCTCTTCTTCTGTTCAATGATTTATACAATACTATACCTTAATTTTCATAAATGTTATTTTCATCTCAAATGGAAACTTAAATCATCATGTCACTTAAAATCATCGTCACATCGTTCTAAAGCAAGATTTTTCTTCATAATTATAAAGGAATTCTACTTTAAGGATACTTTTAAAACATTTATAAAAGCTATTGAAGGATAATACTTGCAACTTTTAAAACTACATTAAGATTGTTTTTTCTTAACGATTTACAAATAAAAAAAAGGTTTAAATGACTTGTTTTAATGCAAATAAAGTTGAAATTAACCTAAAGCATATAATAATTGGTTAGAAATTAAAATAAACAGAAAATAGTAATTTAAAGTTAAAATCATAAAATTAAATGATGGAAACTTTTAACTAATTAATAATTAATCATGTAATGTTAAATCACTATATATATATATATATATATATATACTTGACTTGATAAACAATTAATTAAAGATTGGAAAGCACATGGGATGGAATCAATGGTGGTTGAGTAAGACAGTTGGGGAAGATTTTGTAATCTTTTCTTTTGTATTTGACCAAACCTCATAAATTATTTAACTTTGCTTAATTATTCTCTTAGCTCTTTTTTTTTTTTTTTAAATTTCCTTTTAATGAAAAAAACTAATATGCAACATAGAGTACCAAATTCATCAATTCGTTCTTTAAGTTAGTTTCGATAATCATTTTATTCTAGAATTACACTAATTAGGTTTAAGCATTTTTTGTTTTTTGTTTAATTGTTTTCTTATAAAACGACAAGTCGTCTACTAAAGTTTAGAAATTAATAAAACGACAACGACATGGTTCATTCATGTTATGTTACGATGCGATTTATACTGACAACCCACTTCAGTGAAGGCCCACTCCAATTGTGACAGGTGTAAAAGAAATAATAAAAAAATGTAAGAAAAAGTATATAACCGTCACCCTCGGGTGATGGTAGAAAGATGAAAAGAAAAAAGGTTACCTAATTATTGTAATAAATAAAATAAATTAATGTCATTTCTCAACACAATACTCTAAGAAGAGTGAATTAATTTTAAACCATAAAGACTTTCTTTAATGTGATTTTAAACATGATAAAATTGAAAAAGAATAATACTGTTTTTTTTTTTAAATTAATAATTAATTAAGAGAGTGGGTGGGTGGGTCGGGTAACTAACCGGGTTCTCGAGTTCCGATCGGCACTGAACTTGCAACTGAAAACCGGCTGTCGAATATTGCCTTGGATCTGGAAAACAACCGGGCTACATTCCGGTTCACTGCCGAATTGGAAAACAAATCGGGGATCCGGTTCAGACCGGACAACCAAATGAAGACGAGCCGAGATTTTATCCTCACCTTTCCCTAATTTCACCCACCCGTTCTGAAACACTTTCGGTTTACTCTCAGCGCCGTCGATCGAGACGGTTATCCGAACCCGGCCCAACAACTTGCCGGAATTAACCCCACACGTGTGCCCCATCCGCCCGGCGAAAACCGACAAACACATCACCACTGGCTTACCGGAAAGCCGTCGGAGAGACGAGGGGTCGAGGTGGAATCCAGCGGAGGACGCGGCGGAGTCTGGGGGAGAGTCGCCGGAGACAAACGAAAGAGGAAGAAGCGCGGTCTGGGAAGGGAAATTCTTGATGGAGATCTTACAGAAGCAAGGGGTGGCGGATGGGTGAACGGCGGCCCCGGCGGGTCGGGTGGCTTGAGGGAGGTTGAGAGCGAGGGAGTCTACCATAAGGCGGACGAAAGGACATGGATCCATGGGAAAATTGAACGGGGAGGGGAATGTGGGTTGAGAAAGAAGGAGAAGAGGAAATGGTGAACATCTAAGTTGGGGAAATGGAGTGAGAATTGTCGGCCATGGATGGATTGAAGGTTTTGGTTTTTATTCTGTTTCTTTGGGCCGTGACAGATGGAGAATGAGCTACTCTTGACTTTTACACCTAAATATTATTAATTACTTTCAATCTTTATAAGGAATAATCATTTCATATTTTTGTTCCAAACAAATATCATTTCTCATTTATTAACATTACATTTCCTTTTTCTCTTTTATAAAAAATATTAAACCAAATGTAATTTCAAGCACAAAAGTAATCTCAACATTTTCCCAAATATGACGATATAGTCTTTCCATTTTATTTCTAATTCCTCCTATAAATTTATAATAATTTAGTTCTTGTTTAGTAAGTTTTTTTTTTTGCTTAATCAAAATTTAAAAAATAAAACAAGTCTTATTTAAAAAAATAATCAAGTTGGAAGTAGTGTTTGTTTTATGGGAAATTGTTATGGATATAAAAAAATATTAAACTAAATTTAAATTGTATTTTTTGTATCCTTTGTTGAATATAGATTATTTGGTTTTGGTGTTGTAGAAGTGAAAAATTCAATAACAATTGGACTAATTTAGTCGTGTTTAACAATATAACTTAATTGTCAAAATTGTACTTTCTTTAAAATATCTAAAATGGTATTTAAGTCAAGTTGTATATAATACTATATCTTATATACTATATATCATCTAATGGTCAAACGAGGTCAAGGTTCTCGAGACAAAGACTGTATGTAAAAAGTTGAACAATATTTTTTCTACCTCGATGAGAAAATGTGGATCAAGCTTAATTGTATGGAACTGATTGATCTTCTTAACGAGTTTATTCAAATCTCTCTTAGGTATTATTTTATACTATTGAAGCTCAACCAACTGAACTCACATTATTGCATGCGTTATTCTTTTATTTAAAGTGCTTTGATTGAGCACGTTTCTTCGTTTTTGTTTTTTCCTAGGTAGAGTGATTTGTTTTATTTGTTTTCATGGACGTTGTGTTTATAGTTTGATTAGTTTGTCATTTTAAAAGATAATATTCCACCGTTACGATAATATCAAAATTTTCTAATGGTATGGAAAAGCTAAAAGATTCTTTGTTGTACACAAGTTAATTATGGTTATTATAATTTTGTTTTTTTTAAAGAAAAAAAGAAACTTAATTGTGGTTACTATAAATAAGGTTATATGAGAATTATAATGCATTATGGTTTTATAATTAACATATTTACACTTTAAGAGTTCTAATTCTAATCCAATAATTAATATCCAAATCAGCAAATAACGAATTCTGAGCTTCTAGGAGGAAAGTGGGGCCCACAGGGGAGGGGAGAGTGGGGACTGACAGCTGGATGAAAGCTGTAAACCATGTTGTCAACTGACGCCAATGTGGCGCTTCGATTGAATTAAAAAAAAAAAAAGGTTTCCATTTTGATTCCTAATCTTCAAAATAAAAATATTAAAAGTATGACGTGGCATTCAGTAACCATCTTCGTAGATCACGATCGTCGTCGATTTGGACGGCAGTATTTGACGGCGCTAATTTCTTTTTTTTTAGTCAATATTATATATTTTAATCTTGAAATTTTATGTTTATTTATTTCACACCAATTTTAAAAATGTTTAATGAGTTTGAAAAAAAAAATTCAGAAAGCATTAAATTTATTATTTCTAATAAATTATTCAATTTTATTTTCTTTTTAATAAGCCTTTGACTTATTCTTAATTTCTCTTAATTTTATATCTATAAGCAAATGTTAGAGTAGAGTATATTAAAAACCTTATCATAATTTTTCATCTATCATGTTAATATTTATAACGCTTTTGCAAAAATAACAAAAAAATTTACGATAATAAAACCTATGTCACAACATTTTCTAAATTTGCAAAAATAATAAATTCAGAAGTACTGACTCTCAAATAGTCAGTATGATTATTGTCTGATAGTTCTATAATTACTATGCAAAAAAATTGGTGACATAAGTTGTTTTTTTCAATATTTATAGGTTATTTACACTCACCGACATTTTGAAGACGCAAAACAAGTGTTTTTTTTTTTATAAAAGAAAATAATAATTAATTAATTCTTACAAAAGAATTAAATTGCAATCCAACTATGGAGCCAATTAGAAGAAAGAAAAAGAGTGGTATTTATTTATTCCATTTTCAATGTCTTAAATGCAAAGCAAGTGAATCAATAGTAATAACTCCAAAGATTCGAATGGATGAAAAGGTATTAATTTGAAGGATGTGATAGTAACCCTATCAACCCATCAAACTCGTGGGGTCATAGAGTGCGTCATTTGACCAAATAATTTAAGTTGAGTACTTAAATTTCATCAAAAACATTTCCTAGAAAAAGAGAAATAGGGTAGGGAGGGGGACCCTAAAGGTTATTAACAATGGGCGTGGGGAACAAACTTTGTACTTCTTTTAATTCATTTTTTCAAAATCACATTTAATTCAAACCCTCAAACAAAAACAATAATGTTTGTTGCATCCCCACGCTACCAAACATTTGGGCATACCAATTTCACACAACCCCCCTTTTTTACTTACTACTACTTTTACACTTTCTTCTTTCGTCCTAACAATGCTTATGTGGGCATTGGGCTCCCTTCTTTCATCATTTCATTGACTTAACTCTATTTTTAATTTAAATTAATCGGATTTCTTTCAGATATTGGGATCGGATAGGTAATTATTCCTAGAGGTTTGCTAGTGACTTTTGATCTTGATTATTGCAACCGTCCACAATGATGAGTGTATATATTATCCTTAAAGACGTATATGTAAAATATGATGTTTAGGGATGTGCTCTATTATGTGAACTCTCGAACTATAAATACGTTTATGTAAAATATGACGTTTTTCTCTTTGATAATAATCGGATTTCATCTCTTTCTTCGACTATATACATAACTAACATACCTTAAAGTACTACGTAAACCTATGTATCGATTTTTCTAACTGTTTTAACAAGATTCAAAGACTACGATGACTTAGAATTACACGATTGAATGTTTGTATATTATTATCTCAATTAAAACATCTTTTGAAAGAGTCTTCCTCTCATATCCATTATATTTTCCACTAGCTTGACCTAAGTGTTCCAACTCAAATAAGCATCATCAAGGGGTCCATTTCCATCCTCTTGAATTCTCCTCAAATTTCAGCAACAAATTATTGTTATTATTATTATTATTATTATTTTAACCTTTTTCATTTGAACTTTATTCATTATTATATACACCTAATCCTATAATAATGTCATCTAGATGCCTTCATGGTGTTTTAAGATTATTAAATTATAAATTTGATCTTTAATAAATTGTGAGTTCCCAATTCTCAATATCATGATTATCACTATCCCATAAATTTACACTCTTAGAACAAGATGTGGTACTAAGCTTAATAAGTTTGATAGCAATATCTAAAGATATATAATTACTTTATATGACTCTAGATTTTAGTTATTTTAATTACTACTAAATGGGTGATAACAATTTATCACTTTAGCATATAAATCAAATTTATCAAAGTCTTTTTCTCTCTCTCGATCATATATTATATATATTTGTTATCTTTTAACCCTTTGAACAATATAGTTCGGAGTTGCAACAAAAGATGGAACAATCATACCCCAGTATCCAAAACCAATCCACCATCTAGTTTGGTTTGATTTTTTTTAGTAAAATTAGTTGGACATATCCTCATTTGTATTTGAAGAAAACCAAAAGGTAATGATTTAGGTTAGTTTTTTATGGAAAAAAAACCAATCAAAATTGAACCCGAGTCAAGAAAAATCCTTAGCGACTTGGAATTAGAAACCTTATTGAGATGAGAATTCCTAATTCTTCCCCCTCAAATTAACTTGATTTCAAACCCAAGAATTGAGAGACAAATTGTTTTGAAATTATAAATTCTTTTGAAACAAAGAACGAGTTCTCTTGATCCAAGATTAAAACATTTCATAAGATAAAGATGATTAAATCTCATATGAATGTTCTTATGAATAATTACAAATTAATTCAAGAATATTTTATGCTAATCTTGAAAACAAGTACAAACGTTAAAAATCAATTTATCCTAACAATCTAATAAGATTTAAATAGTCTCTCAATAAAAATCCTAGTGCATCGTAAAACACAAAATTAACTCTCATAATTAGAGAGAATAAATACAATTGAATTAATAATTTGATGCCTCGATAGTTCTTATTAATCTTTCGGACATCGATTTAATTGGATTCACAATTCTATGTAAAAGATTGATTTGGTTCTTAATTGGGCGACAAAATCAAACCAACTGTAATCAAAATCTATAAACATGTAATCAACAAAAAAAAGAAAAAAGAAAAAAAAAAAGAGCCACATAATAGAGAGTGAAAAAGGAGAGTGTAAATCTACTGATAGTAAAATCAAATAATAAATATTGGGTTGAATGTTATGAACATATAGGACAGACCAATTGGCTGTATTTTTGTCCAATCCCCCATTGCTGAGCCTAGGCCCCATGCCAGCCTGGTAAAGATGGTACTTCTATACCGTGTATAACACGACCCTTCCCTTCGTGTTTGCTTCCTCTCGGTACGATTAAAGCCCATTTGAACATAACTCAATTTGTTCAAATATATATCACGAGTCAAAAGATTGGAGAAGTTGTTAGATAGATATAATATTACATTTCCTTCACTAATCCACCTAAGCTTTTGATTCGTCAATCAATAATTAATTTAATATTATAACATAACATATGACTAAGGAAATTCTATAAGGAGAAGAGTGTTAGATGATATAATATTAAATTTATCTTCATCTGTCAACCCTTAACTTAAACTTTTAGGTCAATCAATTATTTACTCTACATTTTTTTTAAAAAAAGTCTAAAAGATCTTTAAACTTTAAATTAATTTAAATTTTGTTCGTAAATGGAGATTATAATTTAAAGGGTAGGCTTTTGTTAATTAAATTCGATTTGGTGTTTAACACCTCAAAAATTAAAATGTAAAAAGTTGTTAAACACTTAAACTTATTTTAGAAATATATTAAAGGGCTAAAAATTAGTTCATAAATTTATAATAAGAAAACATTTTAAGTTGAAAATTTTCTTAGATACATTTATTTTACTTAATAACATATAATATCTAATAGATCGAATAATTATTTTAAATTTTTTAATTTGCCATGACCTATATTCGACAAAAAATAAAAAAGAAAATCGTAGTTTATATATGCAACGGAGAATGCAAAGTTTAGAGATCATTTAGACAAAATCTTCGAGAGTATAAACTTCACTCGTTGTTCAACTTCGTAACTTTTCAGACTTCACAATTCTACTTCTTACGTAAAATATGTTAAAGCCAATTAATTGTCCTATATACTTTCATAAAATAAGTATTGTGTGGTAATTAAGGCATGAGTCTTTTCATTGAAGATTCTTTCATCAATTCCCTTATGACTTTGTATTGACCATGACTTTTCCCATCAACCATACACTCTTAAATAACCTTTTCCCCCCATAAATTCTCTCTACCATATGTATTATCACTTGATTTGATAACTATAGTCCTTTTTTCATAAACAATATTTTATAGATTTTCAAACATTATTTTTGTCTTCAAGTGATCTTATTGACATGGCAAGTTTCATTTTTTTTTTCAAATTCAATGAATCAGTTATAAGACGTTGTTGAACATGAAATCAAGGTTTAACTCTACACCTTTACAAATCATGCTTGTTGGCTTACACATGCTTAACCATTATACTTTTAATATTATTTCTAATAAATCTTTGAAATTTTGTTTTATATTCGACAAATTCTTATAGTTAATAAAGGTATAAAAGGTATAAACTTTCTAGTATAAAATGTATATCAAGTCATCAACTTCACGAAACAAATACTTCTAGAACCTAATAAATGTGATTTATCTAAAAACATGTGAATGAGTTGAGGAATTTCATTAGACAAAACGTGAAAGTTTAAAAATTCATAATTAGACACAAAATTGAAAGTTGAATTTTCTTTTTAAGTTAAATACTTCTAAACTTTAGATCCCTAATTAAAGAATCGGTATCTATTAGACCCTTTTTTATTGCCTAATCAAATTTTTAACCTTTATCGATAAAAATCATATCAACTATCGCTAAACTAAAACTTATTTTTAAAAATTTATCGTTATTATACCTTTCAAAATGACAAAATATTAATTATAAGTATAAAATTAGGAAGGAAGGAAAGAAAGATGGAAGCTATAAAAGAGACGAGCGGGCACGTCATAGTGTATTAATATTAGGCCGACCAAAAACTGCCCTTAAAGAGGGCCTCCCCCATCATTATTAATTACATTATTCATCCCTATTATTAACACTAAACTTATTCTCGATATATATCCATACATTAGCGGATTTAATTAGTATAAATCTAGGATGGTTCGACTTCCTTTTGTGAATCAGATCAAAGTTTCACATCGATTAGATAAGGAGATGGTCTTTGGTATATAAGTAAGGATAACTATCTTCATGATGATGTATACTTAAAGTGGACAATATTATACCACTGTGGAGATATTCACAGGGTTGTTGACGTTTATATATAATACAGTACTGTGAAACTGTCATTTAATTATCTCTAGAATTAGATTCAATCTCTTTGCACTAATTTCATTGGACTATAGACAACGGTTATAATGATAGTTGTATACACGATGATAAATTTTTGTGAAGGTTAAACTTGTGCTATGTTTGCTAAAATAAATTTTAACTCACCAATAATTGACGTAACATTTTGTATTTGAGATGGAGGGTTGGATCCCCAACTCATAATTACAACTTTTACCCACTATTTGTTAGAGCATAATGAATTTGAAATCTTCCATGGAAAAGGAATAACAAGTATTTTAGGTCAATTTTAGTTAATGTGATAAAAGACACTTTTTTTTAAAATAGAGGATATAGAGGTGAGTTGAATGGATAAAAATATAAAAAAATAAGAATAGTTACAAATACAACAATTAAATTCAAAACAATTATGCATAAAACAACATTTTAAAATAATTTCAAATATAGTAAAATCAAGATAGGCCAAGTCTAACATAAGAGTCTATCGGCCAAAGTCTATCACTAATAAATTTTGCTATATTTACAATTTTTTAAAAATATTGTTATATATCTAATTATCACGAGTAGAATTGGTATCGATTATGATAACTCTTACAAATACATTTGAATTCCAAAAATCACCTTTGTCCTTGCCCTAGAGTAGGCAATGAAAATGGGCCGGTCAGAAAGCTAGAAAAAAGCGGGCTGCATGATAAAAAAAAAAAAGAGGCCCAAGGCCCATGAGAGCCATTTGAATAACAAATCTCCTATTTCAAAGGGTCTAAAAAGAAACCTGGTCTAATGGGAGTGAATGAATACGTGGTTTTCATTTACCCTTTTGAATAGCAACAAATAAATAAGTAATTTCATTTCCCGCCTTTCTCGGCTCGCCCTATTTATTTCCAAGAACGAACCCCACCTTCATTCTTTATCTTAACCACAACAATTAAATTCAACTCAACAATCTTCCAATTACGAACCCTAATATCATTTCAATTTCTATACCAAAATGTCGTGGCAAACGTACGTTGATGATCATTTGATGTGCGACATTGATGGCCAAGGCCAGCACCTTGCCGCCGCTGCCATTGTCGGCCACGACGGCAGCGTTTGGGCTCAGAGCGCTTCTTTTCCACAGGTTTCCCTTATATCCTTTCTCTTTCCTCTTTCATTTCTCAGTTTTCGCCTTCTACATTGGATTCTTTTAGCGTCAACGTAGAATATGTGGATTGATTCCACACGCATCGTCATCTTTAATCCTATGGAATTAACAACGATACATTTGTTTACATCTATACGTTATAATGTTAATTTCTTTGGTTTTCGTCGATTGTGCATCGTAATTTCAATCATTAGATATTGATTTGAAGAGGATTTTGATTGATTCCTCTTGTGTTCGAAATAATGGATCTGATCAATGTGTAATCAATTAAATGCTGATTTCTAGAGGATTGTAGTTGATTTTTCTTATCATGGATTCTTAATTGCAGTTCAAGTCTGATGAGATCAATGGTATCATGAAGGATTTTGATGAACCAGGTCATCTTGCACCTACTGGATTACACCTTGGTGGTACAAAGTATATGGTAATCCAAGGAGAGCCTGGAGCAGTCATCCGTGGAAAGAAGGTGATGTAAAAACATCATGAAGGAAATCTACACGTTTTTGGTTTATTGATTTCTATCAATTTTTTATTCCACTATGATCACCATTGGTACAAAATACAACTTGTTGGTAATACTTAACATTACATGAATCAATGTTCATAATGAGATTTTGTGTCAACATGATCTTGATCTGTGAGTTCCAACAGTGGTCTATTATTGAATAGTAATTATTGTTGACACCTCAAGAAGTTTGAAAGGCTCAGAAGTGGCAACTAAAACTTAATTAATCGATCATCTTCAAGAAATGAATTCGATCTTCGAAATTCATAGCTGCACTTCGTATGGGGTTGTTACATTGTTAAACATGAGTTGACATATACTCATTCCCTTGAGGTTTAAATTTCCAAACCCCACATTTGTTACCTCGTGATGTCATGTTTATATCAAATGGTATGAGTTATAGCATAGTTCAATGATTTCTCATTACAAGTATTATGATTCTATTGTGAGAATGAAAGCCAGCTATACTGTCAATTGTGACAAACATGGTGAAATATATCCTTGATCAATATGACCGTTGAGGTCAGTTCGATCCCTCATCTTTCTAGGCCGTATTTGTTGTACTAAAAAATAAATCAATGGACTAAAGTCCGTTAAATTTCTCTTGTTTTGGATTCTTTATGTCAGGGGTCTGGAGGAATTACCATAAAGAAGACTGGTCAAGCTCTAGTCTTCGGAATCTATGAAGAACCTGTTACTCCAGGACAGTGCAACATGGTCGTTGAGAGGCTTGGCGATTACCTCGTCGATCAGGGTCTGTAGACTTTTCTAAGTCCCATCTCGGTTCCCAGTTATCGAATTTTGGCCTACGATCTTTTTATTTTTTTTTTTTTTTTTTTTCAGATTTTTTTCCCTCCTTCTCTTTGTGTTTTGTTTGGTTTCAAGTTTGC